>JBBMKE010000002.1:13862733-13874155 GCA_037834125.1 Lippia alba | reverse complement strand
CCCCAGCCAAAGTATGTTAAATTGCTTGGCTTGGCTTGATTTTGTTTTGTTATTTTATGCCTTCCCTGAAATTGCTTAAGAACTAATGCGTCTTGCTAAAGGTAATGGCTTTTCTGTGTCCTGATGTATGTGGAACGAATTGAATGTGTTCGGAGGCATTGATTAACCTAACCCCCGTAAATGTCCGAATGTAGTTGATTGGCATGAATATATTGGCAAATACATGGATTTTGATGAATTATGTCTATATTTCATGACATTTATACTACTTAAATGTAGTCATAATCGATCTCAAGTAATCAGACATCCTCATTCCTTAGCATTCGTATGCCTTACATGATATTATCATGTCTTCTGATCCTCTTGATGGTGTTCGGCGAATTGTTATTTGAATATCTGCTGATACTTTCATGTGTCAGAATGCATTTCGACTGATATGCTTCATTACATTTTCCGTGTCTGCTTATATTCTGATGTTAACTATATCTGTAGAGGACAAGCGCAATCTGGTAGAGGGGGAGGGCGTGGAGGAGGAAGAGGCGGAGGAAGGGGCGGCAGAGGCGGCGGTGGATTCCGTGGAAGGGGTGCTCCAAGAGGTGGTAGAGGTGGCAGTTTTAGAGGCGGTGGTGGTCGTGGTGGCGGTTTCAGGGGCAGGGGAAGATCTTAGTATGTTATGAGGATAATTTTACCGTCTACTATTTGCTTCTTATGAATTGCCATTCTAATGGTTTTCATACACCTGCCCTGTGTTGAGAGGATCTTGTACGTCGAAAAGGATTAGGGAACTGTTCTAATGTTTCTGTAGTTTTTGTACTTTAATCGAATCGTCTAAATATCTTAAATTCAGTGTTCTTGTTTGCCTCAGTTCAAATCGATGCAATCACTTATTTGTGTTGTGATGTATCATATTGAATGCCACGGAGTTTGGTTGTGAATTTTTACATATAACCTTAAGATGGCACTGGCAGAGATATGGACAAGGATTTAAATTTACCACAGCAGAACATGTTCGATGCGAGAATCCGAGTGAGCGACACAATAATGTAAGAAAGCGTTAGTTATGCAGTATTATTTTTTTTGGAGCTAGTCTCCACGATACTTCTTAATTATGATTACAACTAAAAAGTGTGGTAGAGATTAACTTCCAAATAGATAATATTGCAAAACTAACACTTTCTAATAATTTTAAGGGCCTGTCCTTCATAACTATGAGTTGATTAGCCCGTTGATCTGTTTATACGATGATTTTAGTTTTAACATGTTACATGTTTGGCCAAGATCTCGTCCATGACTCTGCCCCAAAGGTCTCACATCGACGAGCTGCCTCTTCTCCATCCCTCTCATCCTATCGAGGTCACGACTTTCAGGTCTGTTCTAGTCTAATCGAGAATTCGGCTCTACCTCATCGGATCCGTCAAGGCTGTGAATCTTTCTTAGAATTTATGCCTTATTATAAGATTATGTTTACAAATCATTTAGCATTATACCGTTGTTCATGATCACAAAATGGTGTAACTTTCGAGTTCAACATTATGCTAACTCAACCAGTCGTAAACCTTAGGAATGGCCGCTTTTACACACTTTTCACTTCACCAATTTTCATGGCCTTATCAGGTCATGGGTTGGGCAACTTCTGCAATATTTCTAAGCTCATTTTATATAAGCACAAATTAAATTTTTTACAGGCCATGAAAAAAATAGTTTTGTGGGACAAAGGATAGAAGCTAATTTGGCCAATCTAATCGAATGTCACAGACAATCTTCACTTTTTTAAGAATTTTAGATTTCACCATCTTCAAAACATACATTAGACATAAAGTGGAGCTTTTAACAAACGGTACGACCATAACATATTGATGCAATGTAGAGGTTCTTGGACCACTTCTCCTGCAACCAAAAAATGATCAGGGATTAGCAGCAGAGAGAGAGATTGCATTTTATTCAGCTCAATTTGCAGATACACATAGGGATGTTCACAAACCAAGCCGGTTCACGCGCTGGTTAAAATTAGAATTCGAAAAAAACGAGCCGAGGTCCAACCGACCTTGAACTCGAACCCGAAACCTTTTATTCTGGTTCGTGGCTCGCTAGTCAGTTCGTGAGCCGACCTATTATAATTCAAAAAAATATATATTGTATCGAACCATTGGACAAGCCGAACTTCGAATAAAAAAGAATAGGGTTCGTTGAACTCGAACACGAGCCCCGAACCGAGCAAAATAGGTTGGGACAAAAAACAGCAAAGTTCGTATACATCCCTAGAAACACATCCCAAGAATCATCTCAAACGAGAGTGACAAGGAATTTGCACACACAGAGAGAGAGAGAGAGACAGAGAGAGAGAGAGAGAGAGACACACACACACACACTCACAGAGAGAGAGAGAGAGACAGAGAGAGAGAGAGAGACACACACAGAGAGAGAGAGACACACAGAGAGAGAGAGAGACAGAGAGAGAGAGAGAGAGAGAGACACACACACGCACACAGAGAGAGAGACAGAGAGAGAGAGAGACAGACACACACACACAGAGAGAGAGAGACACACACACACACACAGAGACAGAGAGAGAGACACACACACACAGAGAGAGACAGACAGAGACAGACAGAGAGAGAGAGAGCGAGAGACACAGAGAGAGAGAGAGAGGTTGTATTTTCTATTCTGCTCAAGACAAACAGTCCCAAAAATCTGGCACACACACATACACAGAGCGTGAGAGAGTTTTGTACTTTTACATGAGTACTTGGGAAGGCGGATGTCCGAAGGGTCTCCTGAGTCTCGTCCATCATCTTACGTCTAGGTATACTAAGTATGAATGCAGCTTGATCAGCAGTTGCAGCCATCGAGGTTATTCTGTAACCACTTTCCCATCTCCGGTGAATTCCTTCGCTTGGATAAAGAAAATCAAGTTCCACCACCTATCAACCAGAAATTCTATGTTAATCCATTTATAAAGCATCCGGGTAATTTATGCAACAGGATTCCATTTGTAAATGTTGTAACCAAATATTCAAACGCCATTTACCTGTTCAGAATATCCGGAATTTCTAGACATTACAACACCCCAACGACTGCCAGCTGTCGTCATGGATGTGACGTGGAAACCTTCTTTCCACTTTTTATTAATCCACTTGAAAGGAAATGATTCGCTAACTTTATAAGATTGTTGGGTGTACGGAGTTCCTGAAGACGAGCCAAAAGCACAAGGAAAATTTAGGGATTAAAATAAATTAGAACTTAGAAGCACCTCGAGAGGTGATTTTTCAGCTTCTAGGTTCTTTCTTCTAATAATACGAAAGTGTTACTGTATTTTTTTTTTCTCCAAACATTCCAAGCATAAATTTTATGATTTTAGCTTCACCGAAAGTAAAAGTTTTTGCAAACGCTTACAATGTCCATAGAATTGAGTTTCAATTCGTAGGTGCGATTTACAGCTATGTAAATATTTGTAACAACCAACCAAAATGTACTAGAACTAGAGGAATAGATGGATACATGAGATGTAGAAAGTTCAAAATTAACAAACCTTTCGACATAACGACGAGTGAACTTCCATTAGATGCACCAGCTATAGAACTGATGTAATAGTTTTTCTCCCATTGTTCCATGATCCAGTCCTGACGAGAAACGCAGGATAATTTGTAATAAAATGAGAAAAATTATTCCCAGACAGAGAATACAACACCAAGAAGAAACTATAATATGAACTACTACTGAAAAGGAAAATACGGAACAACAAATTTCATTATTATGGACAAACAACCTTGTGGAGGAAGACAGCTGAAAGCTCGTATACTTGGGAATTAAATCCCGTTCCAGCATCCATGATCAAGGCCCAAAGATTTGCTGCCGAAGCCACGCAGCTAATATACAAACCATCTTCGTTGCCCTTCTCCACATGCTGGCGAAGCCTTGAGTCGGTAACATTGTAGTGGTATCTAGAAATGCATTAAAAAAGTTCTCTTAATCCAAAATGGCAGTAGGTACCACAAAGCCTAGGAGAAGACAAATCATCCTCACTAAGAGAGGAACGGAGAAGACAATTCCAAGTTCCAGACAGTCCTTGCATATGCATATGACAAGTATAAAAAATAAAAAATAAATAAAAAACTTAGAAGCACAAGTTTCATACACCTGTGCATAACAAAAATATATTCGGCAAGCAGTATTTCACCTCTGTTTCATGGGGCGACGGGCATTATAAACTGAAATCCATTGAGTAGCAGGACTACCCAGACGTACTTTCTTCTTGGGTTGCTCATCGTCATCCAAGTTTATGAGCAACCTTGCACGCTTTTGCCCAACCTGTACAATGGAAAATGAATTATTTTAGCATATGAATGTATATATTACACGAGTATACATCAATAAAATTAACGCTACTATTTGTTTTGTCATATAGTTACCTTGAGTGCTCCATCAATTCTTATTGGTCTAAGGGATGAGCATGGTTCGATTAGACTATCAAAGAGTGATATTAGCTTAGAATAATTTGGCTCCTCGTCAAACTTCATACTAGTAACGGACTCAAGGAACTGCTTGAATGGAGGAGGGCAAAAGCAACACATCAACTCTGGAGAAGTCGACATCTTCTTTTTACAGACCAAAAAGCTCTTGTTGTCGCCCTGTAGGCATCCGAAAAATAAGAACGGATAAACTAAGTCAAAGTTAATGAGGTAAGACCCCGTAAACGAATATTGGTTATACCAATTTACCTGATATCCTTGCCATGGTAATCTCCCCTTTATGAGGAATATCAGTGTGTATGCCAGCGACTCAAGATCGTCCCTCCTACTTCCCGTGCGACCCAAATGTGCATGCACGCTAGCATACCTTATCGTGCCTCTGTGGGTGTACAATTGGAGTTTTTAAGTTCAAAATAAGCCAGAACTAACTGATTATGGGTTGTTTACTTCTCAAGTAGGATATAACTTTTTTCACTCAACTAATAAAAAGAGATGACAAATACTACGCCCAAGATTAGTCTAGCCTGGCACAAAATTCAAATGTTTTGGGATAAGATACCCGGAGTTCAAGGACTTATGAAATAGGACGGCTATTTAACATTTACTACTGGGAGACATACACTTGGATTGTGTCACAAAATTACAGTTTTCACCTTAGAATTAGGCCAAAAACAAATGCAGGGCTGCAGACAAATCAGGTTAGCCGGATGAGTGAACAAAAATAAATGGCTTTGCATTAATCTACATAAAAGAAACTGGAAGGTGGAAAAAGATCCAATCATTCATCATCTTGCGTTCAAACTGGCAGGAAACATTATTTTTAAGTATTTGTCAGGCTAACATGATAGGATTAATACGAAATCGGGGGTTTAGGGCAGATCCGACTTTCACTGAGGGAAGTTGGGCTAATTTGGGGGTTTTGGCAGGGGCATTTGGCCATGTACATTATTGCACATAGCAGTTAATCAATACAAAGTTCACTTATCATAAATCATAATAAGATTTGAGTAACATATATGATGCAACCATCTACTACGTAACAGCATACATCTTTTTTCGTTTTTAAAGATAATTGTTTGATAGATAGTTGATGGTCTGAGGCTCAACACGCTTGTTCATTAGTCATCCTTCATCTCATGTGACGAAGTAAACAACCCGGCATAAATGCAAACTTAACAAACCTGAATATATCTGGCCTCTGATCATAGTCGACATGCATACCGGATGATGCATCTTTCCACCTAGAAGCTGCATCACAAGTTGATTAAAATCAGAAGAATAATCTATGGACTCGAGTAGAACAGCAAAGGTAAGCAAAACACAATGGGAAAGAAATGAAGTTGCAAGTTGCAACACTGGATTTCACCATGCACAGCAATAGACCATTCAATTCAAGGAAGTTACAACACGTAATAAGAGAATTAGTATGGAGTACATACCCAAACCAAGATCAATAAGATATAGCTTTTTCTCTTCAGCTGATCCTGGCTGACCAAGCAAAAAATTCTCCGGCTTGACATCTCCGTGCACAAATCTATATAAGCAGCAAACAGGAGAACTGACAGTAAGTTTGGCATTCAAGTGAAGAAAGTAATTCCAACCCAATAAAGGGAGCAGCAACATTGCAAAACTAACAGCATTGCCTAAGTTATGTTCACACATGATAAGAATCATGTCAAGTAAATTTTACCCCTTAATATGAAGCTTTTCAAGAATCGATATAGCCTCCACAGCAATGCAAGCAGCCATATTTGGAGACATCCTGTTTCAGGTACTCCCCATCAAAAGGAACAAAATTGCAAAGAGGGTAAGATAATCATAACTCTCTTTGGGGTCCTTCCCATGATTCAGAAATCATGAGCAGGTGTTTAGCCAGAGAGAGAGAGAGAGAGAGAGAGGGTCTTACGACTGGCCCAAAGAATTCCAAACATCCCAAAGACTGGGTCCAAGCATGTCCATGACCTGACATGAAGTAATGTTAACAAACCGTAGAAGCCATGAAACCAAAGTGCAAAAATAAAAACTTACCAGGATGTAAAAGTCTCCTTGCCGACCCTTGTAATGGACCCAAGGGATCCCATAACATCCATTGAGTGTGCTTTTGAGGAAAGAAAGATACTATCAGTAAATAACATTTTAAACACGAAGAAAGTTAACATCCTTAAGTTAAAAGCAGAGATCTTACTTGTAAACCTGCCACTCATATGGAGGCCCGTAATTGCAGCCCTTACTGCTTCGGTGTTCACACTTCAATGCAACCTAGAAAGATATTATATTTCCAATCAAATTTGGATAACAATTAAGATTAAAATTTCCCCATGTGGAAAGAAAACGGGCTTACTGATACCTCAATTGCATCTGGTCCTGTTCTGTCGATGCCGCCGCTCACCCTTCTGCCAACATAAACTTGGCCAAATCCACCCTTTCCTAATTTCCTTTCTGTCTTATACACAGGAGAATTTCCCACTTGTACCTGCACCAGTAAAACTGGACTTTATAAACAAAATATATCGAAGTGCGAAACAATATTAATCCAAAGCACAGCTGCTTACAATATCCTACTTGATAATCTATCAATCAGAAAACATGATCAAAAGTATTTTCAGAAGATATTCAGAAATGAGAAGAAAGAAATTACCCTATCAGGCACTGGAGTTGTACTTGGTTCGTCTTCAACTCCCATTATTTTATCACCACTTCCACCATCCATGCCAATTTCCTTATTGGCAACGCCCTCTACTCTATTAAGGGCTGGTTCTGCAGCCCCAAGGCCAACAGCTTGAGGAAGAACTGCCTCGGGCTCTAAATCTAACAACCTAACCCCTCTGCCTCTACCGGCAGCAGGTGGCCTACTCGGTGCTGCTGCAGACGGCCCTTTCGCTACGCCAGCTGCATTGCCTCTCCCTCTTCCTCTTTTTCTGGTTCTAGACTGAGGAGGTGCGAGAAATTTTTTGTCTTGATTTGCTATCTCGGGGGCAGGTTGGAGATCACCAAGCCGTTTTGATCTCCGTGCTCCGCTGCGCAATTCTGGCATCCTCACCCATGCAAAATCACCTCCCTCACTTCTCCACCATTTGCTCAGAATCTAAAATTCACCTAAGAACAACCACAAACAAAAAGGGGAAAAGATAAACGAATATTTCTTTTTTGTTTTTAACTTTATCATAACACAGAAAGAAAGTAATAAAGCTCAAACCTTTTACAGACAAACCACTCAAAGCACACAAAAATCATGAAAAAACAGCATATAAATAAGAATTGCTACATAAAAGATAGTATTTTCAGCATAATTTTGCTCATATTCCAGAAAAAGTTCCACCTTACATGCTTTACAAGACAATATTTTTCCAGCAAAAACCAACGCATCAAAGCCTAGTTCTCCCAATATATCCACAAAACACATGCTCTAAAAGAAACAATTTCAGGGGATACCAAAACATTCATGAAAAGTTCCCTGCAACCACACCCAAATGCACACACAAACCCGATTAAATTCGAAATAAACCCACCATCAAAACCACGAAAAACCAAACATCCAACAATTTCACCGCAACAAAAAAGTCCAAATTCAACAAAAAAAATCCCCAAAAAAAAAAAATCAACAACAACATCAACAAGCCGCCATAGATCAACCACCATACCTCAAAAACAGAAAACCCAGCAAGATCGGACACAAACCAAGCCAAAATCAACTCAAAGAAACCAAGAAACAAAAATCCGATCAGCCCATAAACAACAGATCTTCAGTATTGAAAAAAAAAACACAATCTTTTCACCTGAAAAATGAGGAATACAGGAAATTGGATGGATGGAGGAAGAAAAATGTTGGATAGAGCTTGAACGAAGGGTATATTTGTAAGGCTAATAACCTCTCTTCGGTATTTCTACAACATATAATCATCTACTGCCCTGCCTCCTTCCCCTGCCTTCTCTCACCCTCCTCCTTGTTACTGTCTTTCCTTCTTTTTTTATTTTTTTCATTTTTCCATTTTTTATTTTATTTTATTTTTATTTTTTTGAAATTTGGTGGGTTTTTTTTTATTTTATTTTACACCGGCACACACAAACAGAAAGGATCGCGCTTATGAGTGAATCCATTTACTGCTTGTACCAACCCTGTTGGTTGGTTGAAATTTGGTGCCCATGAACGTGAAAAATTGTAGTACTCTGCAATCGAGTCTAGTCTAATCTTGTCTAGTATGTCTCAATATTTTTAATTATTATTATTATTATTATTTGTATGAATAATAAAATATGATATTTTTATTTGTTTGTTTAAATGACTTGAAAATAATTATGTTTAAAAGTGGTGGTGTGTATGATGGAAAAATAGTCCTTTTTGGCTTTATGGGCTTTTTACTTATTTAGCCTTGGGGGTCAACTTCATGCTTCATGGGGAGGAAATAGTGTAATGGGTAAAAGGACTTCCAATGTGGTCGTATTTGAGTTTTAATCGGAGATGGTTGGGAGATCGGTATTAATTTTTCTAATATAAAAAACAAATAGAAGTATGGCGGTGGAGAATATCATTTTTGATCGGTTCGGTTTTAGGTTCGGATTTTGTTACTATTTTGTCGGCGGTGATGAAATTGTTTATAAATAAAATAGGAACGTGCGTTCTGTTATTTTAACGTAAAACTATCTTCAATTAGCATGAAATTTTTAGTAATAGCGTATGGTAGAATAATTTATGATGGATTTTTTGAGGCGGCAGTGCTCCCAAATTTTAAGATTATAGTTTCGTCACTGTCTATCAGGACAAATTATTGCACAGATGTGCTCCTGAAATTCGGGATCCTAGCTTTGTCGCTTCCTATGTGGACAAAATCTCGTGACCGCCGCTCATCCCAAATGGATAATAAGTTAATTTGAACTCTTAATTCTCATTATTAAAATGAAAAATAAACCTAAATGAAATTTGATGTAATTCTTTAAATTGTGTTGCAAGTAGTTTATAGTATTGAATTACCTTTCTTTTTATAAATTTAAGTTATAAAAGGGAAATATAACTTGTTACCATATAATAATTGGAAAAAAATTACATTTGCATCCTGTTTAAATCTATAAAATTATCAAAAGATCTTATCTTTCCTAAAATATTACAAATATCAAATATTATAGTTTGTAATATTACATTTCAGCACACCACCGTCGGGGTTCCAAAATTAGGATATATTAAGCCAATAGCTGAAACAATAATGAGTAAATCCTCTAGCCTTTGTTTATTTTCCACATGTTATCAATTAGAAATTTCAAATTTTTATATTTTTTAATCTATCTTAATCTGAAATAAGTAGAGATAAAATCGGGTATTTACTATTATACCATTTAAGTATCCAACGGAATTACGGAACCCCAATGGAGATGTATTGAAATGTAATTACAAACTATAATATTTGGTATTCATAATATTTTGGCAAAGATTAGAACTGTTGGTAATTTCATTCATTTAAATTGAGTGTATATATAATTTTCTATACAATAATATTCAGTAAAAATGTAAATTTGGTCCTGTGAGCTTGAAACTTTGATAATTTAATTATGTCTGCTTCAAAAATTTCAACTAAGTTTTGTAAGTTTGTAATTTTGACAATTTCGATCTTGTCAATTTGAAAAATTGCAATTAAGTCCTATAAGTTCTAGATGCAATTTACATTCGATCTTCACCAAAAAAAATTATTAGTTGCCATAATTGGTCATGTGACTTATTTATTTTCTAACTAACACGACAAAAGTATCTGACTTATATAAAAAATTATTATACATGCGGCGTATCTAATAAAAAAAATTTAAATAAAAAATATAATTATATTTGAATGAAAATGTCGTGTCGTCTAGCGGAGTTTGTAAGAAAGTGACTCGCTTAGACAACTGATTCATTTATCAATATAAAAGAATAGTTAAACCAACATAACTAGTTGGTCAATTTTAGAGATCTTATCTGCTCAAGCCGAAAACGGACAGCTGTTGTCCCACATAAATCTCTATTTACTTGTTCCAGCCCACGACAAGTGAGATCTTTTGATCTGCGTGCTAGGAGCAACTACGGATGTAAACGAGCCTAGCCAAGTCGAGTCATTAACTTTTTTTTATATTGATTTGAGCTCAACTAGGGCTTGCGAGCTGCTATGCTCAACAAGAGATGAATTAAAAGTATATTTTTAAAATTAAAAACTAATTATTTTTAATAATTAAATATATTTATACATATAAATCAGTATATATATAATATTCTATATTAATTAAGTATTTATATATATAAATTAATATTTTATTTTTTTAATTTAAAAATATAGGCTCGTGAACCACGAGCCAACAAAGAAAGGACTTAGGTTCGGGTTTGGCTCGTGAGCCAGCTTACTTCATTTACATCCCTAGGAGCAGCTCAAACAAAGAAGAGTATTTCTCAATTTAAATTCAAGCATGATCCGTATGGTCTAAATTTGAACATAAATTGCAAAATTTTAGAATTTATAAAATTTAATTACAAATTTCGAAACGAATTGGACCAAAATTACAAACTTACAAGACTCAATTACAAATTTTGAAATGAACATGATTAAATTATCAAAATTGCAAACTTACATGATCAAATTTATAATTTTGTCATTCCATTCGATACACAAACCTAAAATTATGCATCTTTTAAATAATAATTGTAAATAAAATGATGAAAACTTCCAAATAATTTAAAAGTTAAAACCTTGCAACTAGGGATGCATACGAACCGAGCCGGTTCGCGAGCTGATCAAACCGAGCTGGTTAAAGTTCGAATTCGAAAAGTTCGAGCTGAGGTCGAACCGAACTCGAACTCGAACCCGAACTTTTTTATTCTTGTTCGTGGTTCGCGAGCCAACATATTATATTTAAAAAAATTATATATATATATATACACACATAAATATATATGTATACATGTATATATATATATAATGTTTTATTTTTATTTTTTT
>JBBMKE010000002.1:13831489-13847500 GCA_037834125.1 Lippia alba | reverse complement strand
AAGTACTTTTTAAATATATCTAAATTAATAATTTATAATATGTATTTACATAATTATCCTTCACTAATAATTATCTATATAATTATAATAGGGCTATTTTAGGCGATCCGTATTTTATAAGAAACAACTCGCTCTTTTATAATATAGATAGAAAAGGTACTAATTAATGTAGGTGGTAATCATCCCTTAGTTTTGTACCACGTGAAATCATCCCTTAGTTTTGTAGAAATACAAGAATACATTAACTGTGTAATTAAGGATAATTATGATGAATTTTTCCTAAATTGATTTCATTATCATGTGCATCAATAATTTGTTAAATAAACCTGATCTCTTCTTTTCAACTTTAATGCATTTTGCATTTGCAAATGCATAGCAAGTTGCCTTCATCAACACTAGTGGAATCAATCGAAAGGAAACAATTTATCCATCATTGATACATTAATATTAAGAGTTCGAATTTTATTTTTACGTATAAAATAATTTTAAATTTTTTATTCTAAATGTTATAACTCAGTAAGATAACTAATTATTATTGATGAGACTCTGCCCAATTATCACATGTGGCCAGCTCCGCAAGAGATAAAGAAAGATAAAATGATAGCTCACGAGATAAGACATGACAGTTCAAGAGTTTATGGTAAAAAGAGCTCCCTATAGTCAAAAGATGGAGGAAGCCTAATGAGTGAGAATACTCGATGTAACGTGACAACATAAAGAAAAAACTCTAATAATACTCAAGTATATATAAGAAGGAACAATCAAATCATAAAGACAGAATAAGAGGATAATAATCTGATTTAGTGAATACTTATCAATTATAGTCGATAGTGAATGGTTTAGTTATAGAGAAAATTATAACTCACCTTAATCGAACATAATCAATTATAAGGACAAGTTATTACACTCGATTGAGCGCTTATCTTTAACTTTATACTGACTTTAAAACACTCTTCTCATAATTATATCGATTTGATCCAAGTCAAGTTCGATTTAAAATTAACCTACAACTAAACCCAACATCCAAAATGGCCTAAAACCCATGATTGAGTGAATAATCATTGATTATAGTCGAGAGGGAAAAAAAAAAAGGAGTACTGCAATTAAGAAAAATTATAATTCATATTACTCGAATATAATCAATTAAAAGGATAAATTATTACACTTAACTGAACTGACTTATCATTTAATTTTATACCACTCTTTCCATAATTATATAGATTTTCGCCATAGTCAAGTTCGATTCAAAATTAACCTATGATTAAACCCAACATCCAAAATGACCTAAAACCCATGATTGGTGAGATCCTATGCAAACACACATTCAAACTAAGCTAGTGAATTAAGCAAAGAGAGCACCTTTCTGGTGTGTTTCCATGGTTTTAGTTGGACAAAGCCTTAGCTGGCCATAGTCTGAATAAGATTCCTCCGTTCTGAATTGAAGCCAACATCTTATACAACACCAGTCCATAAAGTGATGCATAAAAAGAAAAGGTACCATCTCATATTTCTTTTTCAAATGATAGAGTGTTGGGAGTCGGTAAAATAGTGTGACAAAATGCATAGTGGTGTTGGTCTTCACTGCATAAAGCGCCACTGAAAAGACTGAGCTACTAACTTAGTAGCAGCTGCAAAAAGAGGAACAACAAATTTTCATCTTTTTTTGGGTTCAATTGCATGCTAGCTGCTGGTGTTGTTAGTCCATTCCAATTGCAATGTACGATCCCACTTAATTTGAGGGATTAAAACTCGAATCATTATTTTGAAAAAAGAACCTTTAACCACTTAAACCAAATTTGCTAACTGTAGTAGTAATTATTTATATAACTGATTACGATTTCCCTCCTGAATTTTTACATGCAGTGGAATATCTTTTAGTTTTTCTTTTCTCTCATACACTTGTGAAGAATTATTATTTTGTGGGCTTTAGCTTTGATTTTTCCTCTTAATGCACCCCAATCGCAAAAATATTCTATTTTTCCGGTTTGTTGTTATTAAATTTATAATACATAGTCAATTAAGCTTGGATTTGGGTACGAATGGTAATTATTAATATGTCGGGATGGAGATATAGATGCAAAGAAACCGAGATTGTTTCATAGGAGTCATTAGGGCCGGGTGAGGTAGGTATTTATTTACAGCTGTTGTTGATTCCATATTTCTATCCTTTAGGTCATAACAAGTCATTTTCAATTCAGAAAATGATGAGAAATATTACAGACCCAAATCTGTTAAAAGGTTCATGAACCACACGAATTAAAGCGCTGAATCCATTAGATAAATTTTGGGTAAATTTATTTTAGCACTTTACTTCCTATTATTTGGGTAAAAGAGAGATCTCAAATCCTTGTAATTTAATGCCTTTTTCACCTTTATATTATGTGTAATTCCTTTCACCTTTTAAAAGTTCACCCCCAAAATTCTATGTATATAAAAGCATAACGCTATTTTTGGAATTTTGATGTTTTGTGAGTGAAAAAGTTTAAAATACAGTATTGTTATTCTTTTAATAGTGTAAATTAATCTGTGATTTATATTTTAAACATTTTTGTTTTTGAGATCAATTTGTTACATGCAGACCTAAACACTTCTTATTTGATGAATGCAAATGTTTCCTTTTCTTTGCTACGCAAACCCAATATATTTGTTAAGATAGATTAACATCGAACAATTAAGTTACACACTCGGATGATATAAATATCTTTTTTTACTTCGAATAAATTAACCTAACTAGGCAAATTGGCTTCAATTTCTATAATGGCCCAAAAACACAAAGATGGACTAAGAAATTGATGGCCCAAAATATAGCCAACATCTTCGTTTTGGATCTTAGTCCAGTCCTTTCTAAACCCAACAGGCCCACTCCATATCTCGATTGTCATTCCAAAACTTTCAGAAAAGATTATGTTACTTCTCAATGAACAATGAACATTAATGAGTATATATTTAGGTATTCAATTTATTGAAAAAAATTCCCTTATAAAATAGATATCCATGAGGACAAGAACACTAAATAAATGGTTCGACACTTACATGATTTGCTGATTCGAATTCAAATAAATGGAATACAGACGAAAAAAAAAAGAAGAGAAAATCGAGAGCAAGCAATAGACAAGAACGGAAGAACCAATCACCAAACTTAATGTTTCTGCCTTTCTTCGTTCATTTTTCCCCGAATCATGCATCCATGTTACACACGCACACCCAAGCGGAGATTCAAATTCGAAATCTCGCCGCTTGGACCAACTCCTGGTGGCTCATGCATCCATATTACTTTATCACCCTTTTGAATAAAATAATAAATAAGGGATTTTAGTGTTTGGAATTTTACCAAATTATTTACTGTATATACTAAATTGGGGATGGGTTTCCAGCCAAGTTTGGCTAGAAATAACTTGCTCTAGCTGGAGTTCAAAATATGAATTTGGCTTGAACTTAGGCTTGAGATCGAAGAACTTTTCTTCTTCTTCTTCTTTTTTTTTTTTTTTTTTTTTTTGAGTCGAGGAAAGTTCGAGTCCAGTTCGATTTGAGTTGCTTGAAAATCAAGTCTTTAGGAGGATGGAATGGGAAGAAAAGTCAAAAATCTCAACTCACTCAAAAATCAAAAAGAGGAATTATCTGAGTGTCAGAAAAAAATCATAGGTCGAAACATCGTGATTTAAGTGAAAAAAATAAGGAGAATTATTTATTCAAGGAAGACAAATTGCAGACTTCAGGCGGGCCGGCGATTAAATCAGGTAAGCCCGAAAGAGCAAATAGCTATTACAAAAACACAAAATAAAGTGAACTTTCAATCAATAGCAGGGCTTAATTGGCTCATCCAAACACTTAAAGTATTTTGATTAGGCATGCAATACTCAATAGCATGCACAGCTAATCTGCATTAACCACTAGGGGTGCGTTTCGAGTCGAGTCGAGTCGAGTCGAGTTTTGCCAAAAAAAATTCGGCTTGAGCTTGAGCTTGAAAATTATTTGCATGGCTTGAGATTGAGCTTGAACTTGTTAAGCTTATTTTTTGGGGGCTTGAGCTTGGCTTGTCGAAAAATCTGCATTAACCACTAAACATTAGTTCAACTGAAATGAAATTAATAAGTACGGCAGTACTTTGATTTGGAATACCAAACTTTGCCGTATTTGAAAATTTTGTTGAATTATACGTTTTCCAACTTTCACACAGCATCGGTCTCACCACCCAAATTAACCATTTCATCATTTTGTGGTATAAGTCAATCAATACCTATCGTGCAAATATTCCTATATCAATGTTTGGGTTAATTAGATTATTCCAATCATTATTTGTTATGTCAATTAATTATATTCTATTTTTGTTAAGACAAATTTTAGCTTTATTGAAAGGGTATTTAAAAAATGTTCAATCAATTTTTTATTTGAAAATTTTAGACAATGTTAAAAGGAATGGGAAGTTATACGTTTTTTAAATAGTTTAAGGGGGTGTTTGCAAACTCTACTCCATAAGTAGAAGTAGAAACAGAAGTGAAAGCTGTAAAAAATTGCAGTAGTAAAAGCAGTGAGTGTTTGGAAAAAAAGTGAAGAAAAATAATCAGTTGAGTGTTTGTTGAGAAAAGTTGATAATCACATTTAATTTTTATAAAGTTACTAATTTACTCTGAAATATTTTAGAATACTTTAGAGTATTATAATATGATTAAATATTATATTAATATATAACTTATAATAAATTATTATAATTTTATATAAGATTATTTATAATTAATCATACATGGAATTATTTTATATATACTTTTACTTATAATCATAAAACTTAAGAAAGGAGAAAAGATTTACTTTGTAATTGTAAATTTTTTTAGGTATGAGATTTTTTGAGATTATAAAATTTTGAGTTGAGAAGAAAAGAAAAATATTCAACAAGTGGAAAAAAAATAATAAACATATATACTTTAGAATTGTATTTGTATGTAAAAAGGTTAATTAGGAATATTAATATTTTAATAAAGATATTAATGTCAAAATAGAATTTTAAATAAATTTAAAAAACAGTATAAGCAGAATCCAAAAGCATGTCTGCTTCTGCTGACTTATTTCTGCTTAAAATAAGCAAAAGTCGATTTTTCAATCACTCCAAAACTACTGAAAATAAGCACTTATAAGATAAATATTTATTTTTAAAGTTTGCAAACACTCCCTTCATTTTCAGTGTAATTTTCTAATCAAAATACTGTTAGTGAGATTCATAAGGACATCAAGATGAAGATTGTTTTGTGGCATATCTTTTATTTCTTTTAATTATTAATAACCCACATAATCATGCCAATCTATTGGAAGGAAAATTAAAAGTGCAGACGAAAATTGAAAAAGATTAACAAAAGGCAAAACTCGAGGTATACAAACACCATCTTCTTGCAAAAACGCATTTAGATCTCATTCATGAGAACCAAATACAATCGTCAGATTTGCACAATTGAAAGAAAATCTAAACATAAAACATTACAACTTCGAACTCGAGAAATTTCCTTGAACTTCATGAATCTTCTGCAGCTTCTGTAGCCCAATTGCCACACCATACATACCATCATCACCCAATTCACTAAAAAATGTTCTTGCTGGCAATGACACCTGCAAACTGCAAAGAGAAGAAACAAAACAAAGCAACAGACATATAACCCCTCGCGACAAAATTACAATTACTCGGTGGTAGTGGTACCCATGGCGGAGGCTAAAAGGGGCTCCTCAGGCTCCACAGGGTGCACAATGTGGTTCGGATAAGCACACCCGCCCATGACGTGTATCTCCAAGTCTTAGACTAGATACTCCAAGAGATGCGAGGAAATGCATATCCGACCCACATTATGCACCTCCTCGTATATATATACAGGCCACTGCGAGGAAATGCATATCCGACCCACATTATGCACCTCCTCATAGAGCCAGCCAGCATGTGTATACATATATATATACACGGGCCGATGCAAGGAAATGCATATCGGACCTACATTGTGCACCTCCTCATAGAGTCGTCGTGTATATATATATATATATATATGGGCCGAAGCGAGGTAATGCATATCTGAGCACATTGTGCACCTACTCATATATACATACGGGCGAAGGCTACCTCTGTTCAAGTGTTGAGGGTATACAGCATATCGAACACACAAACATAGGATTTTTCCGTAATCCCAACAATAAAAATGTTTGACACATTTTCGAAGATGCGAACCTACGAATACGCACACAGCAACATTGAACACACCAAGACAGAATCTTTATGTAAACCATGATAACAAAATGATATTTTTAGAAGTGTTATCCGAATCTACCTCACTTTTCCCAAAAAGACAATTCAACTGTGATTCAAAATTAGCCTTAGACACCTAAAAGCCATAATCACTCAGTGATGCATTCAGTGCAAAGAAAGCTAAACAGATCCCCAAACGTGAAGACGAAAAGGGTTTAATCCGCACAACAAAAAGTCCAGTGCTTTGAAAAATCGAAAGCAAAAAAAACAAATAAATCCGAGCATAGAAAAATCACACGCACTCACACGAGGAAAAAAAAAATTGAAATCGATAATTTTCAAATTGGAAGCCCGCACATCCGTCACCGCCGCCGTAGAATTCACGGCGGACTCCGGCGGCGGGCAGTCTTCATCGCAGTAGAAGCGGCGAAAGGCGGTAATGGAGTAACAGGATTCGAGAGACGCGGAGAAATCGGAGCCTCCGGCACCAACAAAGGCGGGCGGCGTCCTGATAATCCTCACATTCTCGAAACGCAGTTCTCCACGCGCCGCCGTGCGCCGCCACCTGCTCGGATAAGATCAAGTAGTGTTTTTGAACTCCTCCTCTGCACTAACCCCTCTTTATATACACATACATGTATGTATTTCTCCTGAATCCAATCTTTAGGGAAATTACACAAACACCCCTTTGATACTCTGATTATTTCTCAACCTTGACCCCATTCGCGAATGGTGGCTGAGGGTAGAACTGTAAAGAAACCAATTTTTAGCCCAGAAAACCCTAGTATTTCTCTCTCAATACCGTTTCTCTCTCTCTCTCTCGTTCCACTCTTGGTTGGTACCCAAACTACTTCTACTTATTCTGATTTAATTGCATTATTGGGCTACTATTAATTCTTTAGGTATATAGTTCTCGAGTTACATGATTGTTGTTGCTAATTTGATTGTATCGATCAGAATTGCGTTTTCTTGGGTCAGCTGACGGTTAGGTATGTAGTTCTTGAGTCCATGATTATGCTTCTTGGGTTTGTTGCAGGATTTTTGAACACGGGAGAATTTAATCCAGTTTGTATAAGAGGTTGATTGAAGAGGGGAAAACCGTTTTGAGAAGGTAATACTGCTTCCTGAAAACATAGAGAGAATGGGTTTTTCAAGATAATGTTTGAATTTTGTGCATGTTTTCTCTGGGTTAAGTTGTTAGAAGGTTTTAAAAACTTGATCTTTGGTGAAAACAATTTATGTTGTGTTTTTTAGCTAAGACACGAGTTGATATCTCCAATTTTCTCACCTATTTGAACTTGGAATTCGCTCAGTAATCTGGGTACATTGGCTTTGACTTCACATGTGTGTTGTTTGGGTCATAACATGCAGTACAGTTGTTTTTTCTGCAATTGAAAGATGCCTCTTTTCTTTCTATTTTTCTTTCTTTCTCCTGGCTTATGATATGTATCATCGATTTGTTTCTGGTTTCAGGGTTGTTGATAATGACGGAGCCGTCGAAAGTCATTCATGTTCGTAATGTGGGTCATGAAATTTCAGAGGTATAGCTTATCAATCTGAATATGCATATGTGGTACTTGATTGTGGTTGATTGTTGGATTTTGCTGATTGTTGAGAACTTAACTGAAAGAATGGCCATTTCCTTTCGTAGTCTCAATCTGCAATTCAATACTGAAGTTGAAACGACCAAGTAATGATTTTGTTATTAGGAACCAAGCATTGGTTACAAATAGACGCTATTTATTAGATAATGGATGATTCTGGACATTCTTGATTTAAAAAATTGGACAGATAACATAGGTTACATGAATTTATCCTTTGATTGAGTAGACAAAGAGAAGAGACTCCCTAGAGAATCAAGATTGTTGCAGAAGTTGAGCTTCAACTAAGCTTTGCTTCATTTTCTCAATGAGCATTTACAACTGAATATTATGTAAACAATAAGTGAAGTTCTTTTTTAGTTAGCTAGTGGAAGTTAGGAAGAGAAGGGTCAAGGGAGTAATTAGAAAATGGATAGTCAAGCATTTGGCTTTAAGAAACTAGGACAAGATAACATAGATTACGTGACGTTGAATTTTACTGATCTTCTACGGCAATGCTTTTTAGTTTAGAGGAGAAGAGGATATGCATAGAAATAGGATTCCTATCTTTCATAACTTCAAAGTTAGTTGACGTACAACAAGGCTGACCACCAAAAATAGGCTCATGCTCGTTTATTTTTATGATTAAACTCCTTGAGCAAAATGCAAGTGATGTATTGACATTTTATCATGTTAAAAGCATGTAAGTTATTTTACCTACCATTTATTGAACACAAACAATATAGAAGTACTTAGTGCTCTACTAATAGCGAATAATATGTTTTGATTCTGTAGTCCTCCAAGGTTCTCAATTTGATATTATCTTTTCCAGAATGACTTGCTCCAGCTGTTCCAGCCATTTGGAGTTATCACGAAGCTTGTAATGCTTCGAGCCAAGAATCAGGTCTCGTTCTTGAAATGTCTATTGTACGATACGTGTGGGAAAAGTGGCTCTGATTTCTTATTTTACTGTTCATATTGAAATTGTAGGCCCTCCTCCAGATGCAGGATATCCCTTCGGCGGTAAATGCATTGCAATTCTACACTAATGTTCAGCCAAGCGTTAGGTATCCTGATAGATTGTGTTCCATTGTCCTTTTCAGCTTTCGATATTAATTATGAGAGTATTTGGCTTTGTTTTAGTGTAAATCTAGTCTTTTACTGGACTTCCGGATTGTGTTTTAGGGGAAGAAATGTGTATGTCCAATTTTCATCACACCAGGAACTAACAATTATGGACCAGAATGCCCAATCGCGAGGAGATGAGGTGATTGTTATGTACTATCTGATAATTTATACTGATGCTGTGCTCAGATGTATTAAAGTTACAAGTGTTTCTGTAGCTTCTTTCTTAGGTTTGTATGACATTTCGTACCTTCTAGAATGACTAGGGGCCGTTCTCTATCTGAATATACACTATATTCCAGAAGCATAGTATTTGTAGGATAATGGGATGCTGTAATTACCTTTGGTAAAAGTTCAGGCAGGAGATGAAATGATAATATTTTACTAAAATTTTAGGATTACGTGATAAGAAATGTAGTAGTTTAGATTCATAATGTTGGGTTGTTAATCATCTCTTTCTGGCAAAGTCGGAAGGTATTAAGTGTGTCAATATTGGGTGAATCTTTCTAGGATACGGTCTTGCTACAGCTAATGTTTTGCTAGCCTGTGAAGAACTAAGAGATCATTCCTTAGTTCTCCAATGACAGTAGGTGTATAATAGTGTGAATTAATATGTAGATATTCGCCTAATTGCGAAGTGAAGAATCTGACAGCTGACCCTGTGTGTATAGCTCTACAACTTAATGAACAGATGGATTAATTAGAAACGTGAAACTGAGTTTTTGACTCTATTTAGTGATCTTGTATCTAAAGAAGTTGAGATTATTGGGTAAGTTGGATTGTAGGAACTGATATATTTTTATATCAAGTCAGAACACATAACTATCTTGGAAAGTTTTTGATAAATCAAAAACCAATGTCTTCTAAAATGTGGACTCTCCATATTAGTGATTTATATAAATATATCTTCTTACTATTTGATGTGAAAATCAATTGGTCCCATCAGTACGAAGACATAATTTATCTTATAACACCGCAAATTTTCCACTAAATTGCATAAAAGTGTCGAGGACCTGAAAGACTCTTTCAGTTGAGAATTTTCATTAACAACTATCACAAAAATAAACTGAAGGCACTTGTTATGTCTTCCCAACTATTTAATATTGCATTAGTGGCCATCTCTTTGGAATTATCTTATTCTTAAACTTCCTGATTTAATTAAATATTTAGAAACTTGTTGGGAAGATGGAAATCACTGCTTCAGAAAAAAAAAATGTTGAATGTAGTATTCTTTAAATATATTGAAACGATCTGCTATGTGTTTTTACATGCTATCAGATTGCTTGGTGCTGCCGTGCTGGTTATTCTTCCCTATATGTGCACTTGCTTTTGTCTTTTTGTGTTAGTGTATTCTCTTCAATTCATTCCCTTCTCTTCTCTCTCTGCTGTCTCTGTGCTGGTATGCTGTTGGGGTCTTCTCTCTCTTCTCTCTCTCTGCTGGTCTGCTGTTGGGCTCTCTCTCTGGATATCCAGCCTAACCGAATCCTCTTAGTTACGATACATCACATGCTATATCCTATTACTGTGGAAGTGCTGCATCAAGTTTTTTCTCCTCATGGATTTGTAGAGAAGATCGTCACATTTCAGAAGTCGGCTGGTCAGCATCTCCGAATTTTCTATTTCTCACTTTCTCAATTACAATATTGGTTAAGGCGTATGAAGAATGTCTAAATGTAGCACCATCATTTACTACTTGGAATATCTATTCTCTTGCTTTCATGAAGGTCTCTTTAGCTAGTATATGGTGCATTAGATTTATGAGATTGTCTTAATCGACCCATCGCTCTTATGAAATGCACCCTTAATTGCTTGTATTTTCTAATTATGTTGTAGTTTGATAGTTACTCTGATACTGTTTATTGTGTAGGCTTTCAAGCTTTAATTCAGTATCAAAATCACCAGTATGCTATTAGTGCAAGAAATTCTCTTCAGGTATACTGTCAAATTTTCTTATTTGTTTACTTATTTGACACTTTGACCAAGTTTATGTTTTATAACACGCAACTCTTTTACAGGGACGTAATATATATGATGGTTGCTGTCAGCTGGACATCCAGTTTTCTAAGTGAGTTGATTATAAGATTTTGGCCCTTTGCTGTTCTCCGTGCTGCTAAGTCTTTTAATTACCACCACGTTTTTCTGTATCCAGCCTTGACGAATTGCAAGTGAATTATAATAATGAGCGTTCTAGGTAAGTTCGTAAATAAAATGCTATTTTATTTCTCACTTTGTTTACTTGTCACAATTGAGATCTCTGATTTGTTATCTTCTCGGAATAGGGACTTCACAAACCCGTCCTTGCCATCCGAACAAAAGGGCAAGTCCTCTCAAGTAATCGCTTCTTCTCTAGTATAAGGGTTGACGTTATTTAGCTTCTAGTTTCTTAGATTATTTTCTGATTCCTTGTTCAAATTCTTTTATATTCTTCATGGCAGCCTGGATATGGAGATGCGGGGATGTATGCCCATCCAGGTGCTTAGTTAACTAATATAGATTATTCTATTTCAGTCGTCATCCCCCTCTTTTTTCTATTAGCTCTAATCTCCCCTTCTCTCTATCTCTCGCAGTTGGATTTCCGCAGGTATGCCCTCTCAATTAGCTTATCGATATTGCATTTATATTGGTCCTTTTCCATCTGGTATCCAATCATCGAGTAGCATTTATTAATAACCGATTTGTGTTCAGGTGATTCCACTATAAATTGTAGGTGATAAGTTTGTGGATTTAACCAGTAGAATCAATAATTGATTTCGTCGTGTTTTTTCAAGTGTACTCGAAATTATGACAAAAGCATCCCTAGGCTTATTAAAGGCTAATTTACAGTAATTTTGCTGTCTTTTATTTGGTTGTCTTTAATTATAGATGGGTAATGCCGCTGCTATTGCTGCTGCCTTTGGGGGAGGTTTACCGCCAGGTATAAGTGGTACAAATGATAGGTGCACGGTTCTTGTATCCAATCTGAATCCTGATGTAAGCTCTCTCCCTCTCTCTCTCTCCCCCCGCACGTTGAGTTATTGTTTATTTCTCTAGCTGCCGCTCTATCATTGTCTTACCTTCTTCTGCAGAGAATAGATGAGGACAACCTTTTTAATTTGTTCTCGATATATGGGAACATTATTAGAATTAAACTTCTCCGAAATAAACCAGACCATGCGTTGGTTCAAATGGGCGATGGTTTTCAGGCTGAATTGGCTGTTCACTTTTTGAAGGTCTGCTGAAGTTATTTCCGTCTTTTACGTGTGCCAGCTTTGATCAATATACTATGAATTATGTCATCTTACTGAATTAATTGGACAGTTGTTCAATTGTCTACATTATATTTTTTACTTTCACTTTTTTCCGAAGGGCGTGTCCAACTCGGTGAACCCAATTTATACTTCAGTAGGTATTTTATAAATTATGTGTTCATAACTTTTTCAAAAATAAGTGATATTATTGGCAAAGAACCAACTTCTATGACCTTATATATGTATGTCCGAACTTTGCAAAAAATATTTAAAATTAATATATTTGTTTCATCTCTGGTGAATATAATTTATATAATATCTTCATTTTAATATATACCAAATTATAGTTATATTTAGATGGAAGTATAATTTAGAAACATGCATACAAATGTGTATGTATATATATATATATATATATATATAAATATATAATTTGAACGGGGCAGTCTGAGGCCTAAAATCGAAACCAAGGACCCATTTATACTTTCTAAAAACTGTTTCGTGAACTTATTGAATCTATCTTTCATATAGGGTGCGATGTTGTTTGGAAAGCGTTTGGAGGTGAATTTTTCAAAGCATCCAAACATTACAACTGGAGCAGACACTCACGAGTATTCCAACTCAAATCTGAACCGTTTCAACCGAAACGCTGCAAAAAATTACCGGTATTGTTGTTCGCCTACCAAAATGATCCACATTTCCACGCTCCCTCAGGATGTGACTGAAGAGGAAATAATAACTCATCTGGAAGAACATGGAACAATCGTAAACACGAAACTGTTTGAGATGAATGGGAAGAAGCAGGCTCTTGTCCTTTTCGAAAATGAGGAGCAGGCTACAGAGGCACTTGTGTGCAAACATGCTACGTCACTTGGTGGTTCCACGATTAGAATCTCCTTCTCTCAGTTGCAAACCATATGATGAGGGACTTCTCGTGCAGAAATAGTAAAGAGTCGAGCCGTAGATGGTATGTTTCTGTTCCCAAATTCTAATGTTTTGCTGCTGATGGTTTTTGTTTCCTTTTCCGGGGGGAGATAGATTCATGCTCTCTTCCTGTAACTTGTGGTGTTGTTGTTCTGTGCTAGCAATAGGGACCACCAGAAATTGAGTTTTATGAAATAATAGTAATGTGGCTCACTCAACGCATGTATAAATTAATAATGTAATATTATTTAATTGCATGTTTTAAATTAAATTTATCATATTAATATATATTTTTAGGGAGAATTACATCTAATTACAACCTAGTCCATGATTTTCAAAAAATTACAGATTAGTCCCTAACTTTTGAGAACCGTTTGTGGTCCTTAGGGTTCCGTTATGTCATTCCAAAAATACTCCTGATTTGTTGTTAAAGTCATATTTTGTAGGGATTCTTTTGTTATTTTTGTGAACTTTAGGGATGATTTTGAAATTTTGGTTATATATTCAATGTAACACTTGTAAAATCGCTAGGGACATAAGTGTACTTTTACAAATTCCGTTAAGGGACCTTAGACCAAACAAGATTTATAGGAACTAAAATTTAATTTTCCGATAATGATGGACTGCGTTGTAATTAGTCCTAAATACAGGGTAGTCGGATGTAATTCTCCCTATATTTTTATGATTATTTTATATAAGTTACTGTTTATGATAAAATACATAAAATAAGATGATGTTATATTAGCACGAAATATGGCAACCCCCCCCTCCCTCTCTCTTTCAAAACGTGTTCAAGTCCGTCGAACCATTAAGATGTAAAACCCTTGTTAGCCGATAGCAATGACAGTTGTGTTCGTTAGAGACTTTTGTTAGTTCTTGTTGGATCAATACATTCCTCGTTTTAGTTTAAGTTGTGTTACTTTTGTTTGACACAGGTTTCATTACTAAAGACTCGGTTCGCTTTTTGTGTATCGAAAAGAATCAGATGGTCAATCCAGACGGGCACTACGGCCAATCCTGTTCCTCTCTCTCTCTCTGATTTAAGACAATAAAATTTTATTCATCTGTAATACAGTGATTGTGCTGTGTGTTCTGTAACTGATTTTCTTTGGGATATTATTAGTTTTTAAGGTGTAAAACGAAGACTACTTTTTTGTTCACGTTCTGGGCTGGAGTTCTTTCCATTAAACACGAAATCTTTTGTTCTGTTGAGAATTGAGATAACTGCACTGCATTCCAATCATGTACACATTGTTTCTTAATCTTTTTATAGTTGTGCATTACCACCCCTACAAGAAGCATTTCGTCGCAGAATTGAAGCGAATATTGCCGAAATTAACTTTGTATCGATTTATTTCTTCGATTCCTGACGATTCCTCTATCATTTTTCAAGTTTTTGTACCAATAAAATATATACCTTACACTACCAGACTTATTGCAAAGTAATTCTTTGCCCAAAAATTCTAATCATGAAAATTATGTATGGAATTTATAGAGTTGCCTGCCGAATGATCAATGTTTGTCTTAGAATTTTTATTTATATTTTTAAAAATATTCTTTTATTTTCATCAAAAATTATATAAAAAAAAAATGTGTGTCATTGTATTCGTGTTATGTTGTATCTATATGGCCGTAACTCTATAAAATAGTATGATGATAAATACTAATTTAATCTTCATGTATTTGTAATATTTTTTACAACCTTACGAATCCTCGAAAGACCTAACCCACGCATAAAAGTTAAATAATTATGTTTATTGTATTTCTTACAACTCTTCTTGGTACTTTTTTTGTTGACGAACTGTTCTTGGTACTTAGGTTAACTCGTCTTTCTATGAAAATTCTTGTACGCGTCAAGTAATGGACTTTATATACGTGTCATAATTTATTTTTTAACTTCATTAATTGAAATGTATAAAAAAATGAATAATTATAATAATTGAATACGTACATGTTTTGGACACCGACCTTAACCGCCCATAAATATCCTCATTCCCTAGTTCACATTCCAAGTCTTTACGTAGGGGATATTGGTAGTGACCGATTGGATCAAAAAATAAATAAATTTTATTCGATTATTTGAGAGATCAGAGAGTTTAAGATTTACCTGTTGAAAATTTTATTCGAGTATTTAAGAATTTTACCTAAAGTTTCACTACAATTTAGTTAAATAATATATAAAAAAGAACACCAAAACCAAGTCATTCGAAATATATTTTTATTGTATTTATTTTATTCTATTTTATTTGTCTTGATAATATCCAATGCTGAGGTATGGCATGGATGTTATATCCACAAACTTCATTTATATCTATCTATATTTGCATATCCCCAACCACCCACGAAATAAATAATAAATACAATACAAAATTCTAGTTTAAGGGAAAGAAAAAAGATCTCACTCCAACACTGAATTTAAAAAAAAAAGTTCTAACATGTTTCAGGGTTTTATTCGTACCAAATCATTAAAATATAAAACTTTTATAATAGTATTTTTAGCTACAACTCGAATTTAATATCTCTAATTAAATCAGCATATAATCAAACTAACTAATCTACAATGTTTCCAATAATATATGGTGTTTATACTTTCCAATAATTCTACAAACTTCTTTAAGCAAGTAGCTATTACATAAAGGCACTTATAATATTTTTGGTGATTCGTTTTCAAGTCGTGCATGCCAACCTATGTTACAGAGTAATACAGACTAATACAACTTTGAATCATGATTTTGGCCTAATTAATTAATTAATTATTCCCTTTTTTTTTAAATGACCATTTAATTAATTAACTCAATTTGGGAGAAGACTTTCGGGGGTGTTTGCAAACTCTACTCCATAAGTAGAAGTAGAAGCAGAAGTGAAAGCGGTTAAAAATTGCAGTAGTAAAAGCGGTGAGTGTTTGGAAAAAAAAGTGATTAGCAGAAAAATAATCAGT
>JBBMKE010000002.1:13780192-13798401 GCA_037834125.1 Lippia alba | reverse complement strand
AAGGTTGCTGACAAGAAGAACTTCCTTGTTGAACTGGCCTACGAAGGACCGGAGAGTCTCAGTGGGCCCATGAATAATATGGTAGAGTGTGGTTGCATCGGGGGCCGGTGCCTTCAAGGAGTTGAAATGACTGAGGAAGGCGTCCATGAGGTCTCCATACCCTCGAATAGAGCATTGGGGCAGCTTGTTGTACCACTCCTGGGCCATGCCCTCGAGCGAAGTGACAAACAGCTTGGTCCAGTAATGCAGAGGATGCTCGTAAAGGTGCATCAGGTGAGTGAAGTGGTTGAGATGCTCCGCTGGGTCAGTGGTTCCGTCGTATCGGTTGATGGATGTCAGGATCTTTCCTATTCCTGCTCGCGTCATGAGAATTTCGCCCGCGAGGGGAAAGATCTCCAAAAGTTGGTATTCTCACCTGTTCCGATCATAACCCCGGGGGTCCTCATGGTGATCCCCTCGCTCGTGTTGTGGCTGCCTCCTTGGCTCGCGAGCATCTCTGGCCCTGGATCCCTCGCCCCTCGGGTGGGAGACTTGGGCCCGCGCTCGAGAGAGCTGCTGCACCATGTCTTGAAGATCGTTGAGCTAGTCTTGGACGTTATGAAGTTGAGGGTTGGCCTCATCCCTCGGCTGGGTCCTCCTCGTGGCCCTAGATTGGACCTCTTCCCCCTCGTTCTCTTCTCCAACTCTTTGCGGATGGGCTCCATTTAATGGCGGAGGTGGTGGAAGCTGTTGATCTACCCTCGGAGGCAAATCGTCCCTCGAAGGAGGTGGTGGAGGGGGATGTTGTAGTTGTTGTGTATTCTGCGCTCGCGCTTGGGCATTTTGAGCCGCGGCCTTAAGCGGGTGAGCTTGCAAACCCCCGAGGGGTGAGGCCCCTGCATTTCTCGCGCCAGCAGAGAAGTAGGTAGTAGTGAAATGCTTCCACGCGTTCTGCGTGGCTTGGGCCTCGCACTGGGCATAGACGGCGAGTAGCTGTTGTTTTGTTATCTGGGGCATCTCCACACCTTGGATTTCTCGGGGGAAGCTGGAGGTTTCCCACATGATACGGCTGGACAATTGGGAGCAGGTTGGGCATCATGCTCGCCATTACTTCTTGAGGGAATCCAAATCCCTGCATCACTCCCTGGGGCACGAATGTGAAGCCCTGAGGTGGCATCATGGCGGAAGTGAATGGCCCAGTGTTAGTGGCACCCATGGTTGCATTTTGAGTGGCTGCGACGGTTTGATTTGCTAAATCTACCGTCAGATCCACGCCCCCGGCGACGGTGGAAGCGGTAGCGCCGGTAGTCCCACTGCTGGGATTTTCCCTATTGAGCGGAGGAAGAGTACCGGGGTTGACAGCAGCCCCAAAACGTGTTGTAACAGCCATATCAGAGGAAATTGCAGAAAATACCCAAAACAAGCACAGAAACTGGAAACGCAAAAATGAAGGAATGAGGGTGTTACTATTCGACTAGCTTATCGGAAAAGTGAACTGTGGAAGATGGTTTCCCACAGACGGTGCCAAAAATGATGGTGTCGGAGATGGTTCAAAAGGGGAATCAACACCAATGCATTCTCTATTTGTGTTTGTGTGAAGGGAAGACCATGATAGGCTGGGAGCCTCAAGAACTGGGTTCCCAAAGAGCATGGATTCTACCAGCTAGGGTAACACCTTAATGAAGAAAGTGAAGTTGTGAGGAGCTTGAACATGCAGCAATGGAGGTTTCCAGTTCTGTGTCTTGTGGGTGAAGAGAGGGGGCTTTCTGCCATGAAGATGACTTGAGGAATGTGTAGTGGAACCTCTCTATTTATAGTTTAAGGGTGAGGGTAATTGTGTAATAGTACCCGCATGGTCCCGGAATAGTGTTGCCCTAGACACGTGTCAAGGTGTGAGGGCTTGATAGTGACGTGCATGAGTCACTTTCACCTTGTGGGGCCGTTATACCCAGCTGTTGTGTCAGAAGCAGTTAGGCGATCGTTTATCCAGGGTGTGGGAGTACCCCTTCGAGCAGGGGACGGTTCGTATTATCCTCGGACTTGTGAACACTCGGAAGTGGGTCCCTTGTAGAAGGGCTGGTGGAATGGGTCCGCGAGCATAGCGTCCTCGACGGTGGATCCGGGCTAGGGTGTGATGCCGAGGGAAACGGTACCTCAAGTGGTTGGCGAGAACTGAGGCTGGGCAAGGGCAGCGAGCCTCCCGTTTATCGAGCGCGATGTTGGAACGATGGAAGTCTTGACGGGATCCTCTCGGGAGCATGCCATGTGGACAGACGAGGATACGAGCGTATTTTGGGCCCGTCAATATCTATTTAAATATTATTTTAAAATTTTAATTACTAAAAAGATATATATTATTAAAAAATAAGATATTTTATTTAAAATATTTATTTTATAATTATCCTTTACTATTTTTTATTTGTACTAAATAGATATGTCTCGTGTTTACAAGTGAAAGTAGTGATAAACAGAAAAATAATTTTTTTTTGTCCACTTGTGTTTCTTTTTTTTTGGCCACTATAAACAGAAAAGTAATAAAAGCAAACAAAAGTGAATAATTACTTTAGAGTTACTAATTTACCCTAAAATACTTTGAAATATCATAGGATATTATAATATGATTTAAGTACTATATTAATATAAAATTTATTATAAATTATTATAATTTTGTAATTAATCAAACATAGAATTATTCTATATGTCCCTTTATTTATAAATTTATAAAAATTAAGAAAAGAGAAAAAATTACCATATAATTGCAAATTTTTGGTTATGAGATTTTTTTGAAATTACAATTTCTGATGACAAGATAATATATATATACATATATATATATATATATATGTATATATATATATATAATAGAGTTGTATTTGTATGCAAAATGTTAATTTAAGAATATTAATATTTTAATAAGAAAATTTTCATTAAAATAAAAATGTTTTAATAAGAAAATTTTCATTAAAATAAAATTGTAAATAAATAGAGTCGTAGGATATTAATGTATGAGATTAGGATGTTTTAATACGAATATTCTAGCATATTTCTGCTTAAATTAAGCAGAAGTTAGTTTTTCAAATATTCCAAAACTATGGAAAATAATCATTTATCCTTAAAAAACTATTTTTAAAGTTTAAAAAACTACAAACTCTATATTATTTAGAGTTAGAGTATCATTAAATCGATTTTTGTTTTTATTTTTATTTTTTGGATCATCAACTTTTCTTAATTATACTAAATTTAAAATTTTAAATTGAAGGGATCAATACTATTTTTTTTTAAATTTTATATGGAGTCAAAAAAACTATTCTTGAAACAAAAAATATAAAAATATATATAAATATATAATTATTATTTTTTTCTTAGTGTGGTCTATTGACCCTTCTGGCCCTTGTGTGGCGTCGCCCTTGAGTGTTGCGCTTTCTTCGTTATAAATTTTATCCCTATGGTCCACATATGTTGAGATAAACCTCAACAAGATTCAACAGGTGTGCCACTCGCTTATTTAGATCTTCAATTTCATCCAATCCAGCTTCTTATATGCTTTCCCAGGTACTCAATTGCCTATCTTATGGCTTTTCACTATTTACATTATGCTCGCAATTCCAATTTAAATAAACTGCAATTATGTTATGGCATTGCATGAGAAGGGGTTGTTAACCTTCTGGGGATGCGGCGTTCAATTATGTGATTGAAAGCTGGAGAATTGGAGGCGGCCTTGAACAACCAGATGTGTACACTTTCAACGTGATTACGATATCACGAGTGGTTATGCAAGGGGTGGTGAAATCGAAGAAGTATGCAAGATATTCGATGAATTAAGCCAAAAGGAATTATTCAACAGTTTGATATGGCCTTGAATAGGTTAGGAGATATACATGTTAAAGTTTCAATTTTCATCATTTTATTAGTAATTTTGATATATAAAATAATTAATCTAATTGGAATCTTTGATAGATCAGATTTTTCTAATTTCCTTCCCGCTTAACTTATTTTGGAAAACTAATATTTATAATTAGATATGAACAGAATCAAAATTCGGATTCTGACAGACTTGAAATCTCTTCAATTACACACACTAAAACATTCTAAAAGGTTCCAAAACTACATATCATTAATATGCTTATTAATATTTAATAAGGTCCGCCGAGTACGTAACTCTAAAATGCCCTCAGTTAGTCAGTTATATCTCCATATCTCTTTTTTCAGCTCTAGCCATAGCCGCGAGCATATCTCCAGCCACAAGCATATCACGCATACCAAGATCTTTCCTATGAACTTCAAGAACTTTAACCCTGCAGTCCTCAAGCAACACGGCAAATCTCTTCGAACGAATGCCATATTCGGTATGCGATAGGTCATCTACAAGTCCAAGTGATGTAACATAGGCTGCAATGGGATCAGCCAAAAACTTGATATGTTTGTCGTCTCTGAAATATAACCTTTTCCATCCCCTCATCGCGTATGGATCATTTACTACAATGTATAACATTGTAAAAATTCAATAAGGGGCAAAAATTCGCATGCAAATACTACTAACAACAGACTATTCGATAGAAAGAAGATTGATTCTCAAATTTTTTGCCAATCACACACTACTAATTCAAAAAAGATATGCAACTATTTGAGAGAATTGAGAGATCAAACGTCCATCCAATTAATATTCTACCCAAATTGGTAATTTAGTTATCAAATACTTAAAAAGTAATTGCATACCACTTATACATAAGATTTCTTGGATGCCCATCGACTTAAACACATCTGCCTTCTGAATGAATGAGGTGACCAAATGGTTGCTGGGGGGGGGGGGGGGTTAGATTAAATAAATAAACAAAATTGGAGAAACTATAATGAATAAAATAAAGAGACACTAACGTGCATCTAGCCAAGAAGGCGCCACGAACTCCCAAGACGATGACCTTCTTGCCGGCGAAAATGGAGTGCATAGACACGGGCTCAATTTGATGATGCTGGTTGATGAAGGTCAGCGTACCATCAGGGATGATGTCGCCCACTGCAATTGGAGCTCTTGATTCGTTTGGTGTTGGTCTCTATGATTGCGCATGCGGAGTTAAGAGTGTTCATTCATATGTCAGTTAAATTTTACAAATGATATATCTCACCAATATGTTGAACAAAAATTTACCAACAACAATCACCTTTTTTTTCAAAGGAAAAAAGTAAAAATCTAGCAAAAGAGCCGCTAACAGATTTGTAATTACATAAACACAACATAATGTTAAGAATTAAAGGGAAAGAAGGGAGCTAGCAAAATTGTTCGGATTTGGTTAGGGAGGCTGAGTCTATAAGGACTTGAGTAATCAAGATATATGCACCGACTTGAATAGAATTCATGTACGTGTTCAATGAAATTTTTTGATGGTACAGCTTCAGCACATTAAGGTTCACAATCTCACGGGACACGGATAAACCTTATCAGAGTGAAACATAAATTCTCCAAAAATAGAAATGTGAACCAAAGCAGAGAGGGCGGAAAAAGAAAAATGTTTCCTGGACACAAAAAAGATCTCATGTGGGATAGCGTGCATACCTCCAAGGATGGTAGAGGACGACCCAAAATTATTGGCCAGTGATTCAAGTGAATAACCTGCATGAATCCTTTTTGTAAGATAATTAGCAAGTATGCTACCAAATTCTAGGCCTCAAATAGATTCATCATATATTGATCGTTCTATCTAAATATGCGGGGAAAAAGTAATGTCTTTCGATATAAGGAGCAGATTAAACATTACATGCATTGAGTGATTAGTCAAATTGATTCGCATGCACAAGGTAACACAAATGTACTATACACAAATATGGTCTTGACATGGATAAATAGGTAAATCTCTGAATTTGTAACATACAAACAACTAAAACAAGTTGTTCAAAATGAGTGATCAAAACTTGAGAAAATATATCAGATTGTAATAAAACATATATTCTCGTTAAAATAAAGCTAGAATTTAACCTTTCGATCCTGAAGAAGCATGACAAACTTCCTAGACCGAATACCAAATCCAAAAGATGTGAGGTCGACGTCAAGGCCGAGTGATGTAACATAATCCGCGTTGCTGTCAGCCAAAAACTTGACATGCGGCTTATCTCTTGGGAAATAAGAATTCCCCCATATGTGCGACACATATGGATCATTAACTGCACAAAGTTTACAATAACAACACAACACTCTTAAGGTAAGTATTACTAATTAAGAACAGTTAGAGTATTCATGATTCTCAGATCATCGTTTCTACTTGAAAGTTGATATGAATTAATACTTAGAGAGGAACTAAAGAATAGATTCATACCAGTGATAAACAATGTTTGTTGGAACAGACTCGAATCAAATGCGAACCGAATATGTTGAGGTAGGTAACAATAACTTTATACATAAAATATAAACGAATTATTATTAATTAGGAAGTAGATGAAAGAATAAACTGAGAATTAAGTGGAGGAATAATAAAAAAACCTGCAATCGGGCATGTGGGCACCGGGAAGGCCTACGATGAGAGCCATCTTTCCGGCGATAAGGGAGTAAATCGATACGGTCTCGAATGTATACTGTTCGTTAACGAAGCTCAAGTTACCATCAGGGATTGTGTCCCCAACCGCAATCGGATCCATTGACGTTGACGAGGAAAACTCTGGGAAAATATTTGACCTAATAATGCTGTAAAACCAATTTTATTTTGGAGATGGTGTATTTATTGACTTCGTATTGGGCTCTAATATTATTAATTTGAGACCTAAAGTGTATTTATTGACTTCCTATTGGCCCTATATTATTATTTATTAATTTGTTTCAAATTAATGCCTCAATTATTTTTTCCGTGGAAAACTTTTTATGTGCACTAGTAAAGGGCTGTCAACGGATCGAATTCGGAGTGGATTCAAGCTTTTCGGATCCGAATCCGAATCCTTGCCAAATCTGAAACATCTTCCTCTAAAATTTCCTCTATAGGATTTGAATACCTTGCCAGATCTGAAAATTCTTCCTCTAAAATTTCAAATGCAAGAGCTTCTTCGGATCTCATAAATTTTTCTATCTTAGAATTCCAAACGAAAAAAAAAAAAAAAAACTTGAACAATGCTCTAAAAATCAAGGCTCTTCTCTTTTTCTCTTGCCCAAACGTGCGCGGTCTCCCTCTCTCCTTCCTTGCTTGACGGTGCAATAATAAGAGAAATCAAATAAATATATCCAGCTGCTCAGATGCTTTCCAGGGTATTAAATTGCCTATCTTATGGCTTTTCACTACATACACTATGCTCGCAATTCCAATTTAACTAAACTGCAATTAGAAGAAACATACAAGATGTTCGATGAATTAAGCCAAAAGGAATAATTCGAAACTGAGTACTGCCCCCATTCCACATACTGTTGCAAGTTGCAACCTTCAACAGTTTGATATGGCCTTGAATATGTTAGGGGATATATACATGTTAAAGTTTCAATTTTCATCATTTTATTAGTAATTTTGATATTTAAAATAATTAATTTAATAAAATCTTAATTAGAATCTTTAATAGATCAGATTTTTAATTTCATATATACCCGCTTAACTTATTTTGGAAAACTAATATTTATAATTAGATATGAACATGATCAAAATTCGGATTCTGACAGACTTGAAATCTCTTCAAATATACACATTAAGTAGGTAACTCTCTAATGCCCTCAGTTATATCTCCATATCTCTTATTTCAGCTCTAGCCATAGCCGCGAGCATATCTCCAGCCACAAGCATATCACGCATACCAAGATCTTTCCTATGAACTTCAAGAACTTTAACCCTGCAGTCCTCAAGCAACACGGCAAATCTCTTCGAACGAATGCCATATTCGGTATGCGATAGGTCATCTACAAGTCCAAGTGATGTAACATAGGCTGCAATGGGATCAGCCAAAAACTTGATATGTTTGTCGTCTCTGAAATATAACCTTTTCCATCCCCTCATCGCGTATGGATCATTTACTACAATGTATAACATTGTAAAAATTCAATAAGGGGCAAAAATTCGCATGCAAATACTACTAACAACAGACTATTCGATAGAAAGAAGATTGATTCTCAAATTTTTTGCCAATCACACACTACTAATTCAAAAAAGATATGCAACTATTTGAGAGAATTGAGAGATCAAACGTCCATCCAATTAATATTCTACCCAAATTGGTAATTTAGTTATCAAATACTTAAAAAGTAATTGCATACCACTTATACATAAGATTTCTTGGATGCCCATCGACTTAAACACATCTGCCTTCTGAATGAATGAGGTGACCAAATGGTTGCTGGGGGGGGGGGGGGGTTAGATTAAATAAATAAACAAAATTGGAGAAACTATAATGAATAAAATAAAGAGACACTAACGTGCATCTAGCCAAGAAGGCGCCACGAACTCCCAAGACGATGACCTTCTTGCCGGCGAAAATGGAGTGCATAGACACGGGCTCAATTTGATGATGCTGGTTGATGAAGGTCAGCGTACCATCAGGGATGATGTCGCCCACTGCAATTGGAGCTCTTGATTCGTTTGGTGTTGGTCTCTATGATTGCGCATGCGGAGTTAAGAGTGTTCATTCATATGTCAGTTAAATTTTACAAATGATATATCTCACCAATATGTTGAACAAAAATTTACCAACAACAATCACCTTTTTTTTCAAAGGAAAAAAGTAAAAATCTAGCAAAAGAGCCGCTAACAGATTTGTAATTACATAAACACAACATAATGTTAAGAATTAAAGGGAAAGAAGGGAGCTAGCAAAATTGTTCGGATTTGGTTAGGGAGGCTGAGTCTATAAGGACTTGAGTAATCAAGATATATGCACCGACTTGAATAGAATTCATGTACGTGTTCAATGAAATTTTTTGATGGTACAGCTTCAGCACATTAAGGTTCACAATCTCACGGGACACGGATAAACCTTATCAGAGTGAAACATAAATTCTCCAAAAATAGAAATGTGAACCAAAGCAGAGAGGGCGGAAAAAGAAAAATGTTTCCTGGACACAAAAAAGATCTCATGTGGGATAGCGTGCATACCTCCAAGGATGGTAGAGGACGACCCAAAATTATTGGCCAGTGATTCAAGTGAATAACCTGCATGAATCCTTTTTGTAAGATAATTAGCAAGTATGCTACCAAATTCTAGGCCTCAAATAGATCAATATATATTGATCGTTCTATCTAAATATGCGGAGAAAAAGTTACGTCTTCCGATACAAGGAGCAGATTAAACATTACATGCATGGAGTGATCAGTCAAACTGATTCGTATGCACAAGGTAACACAAATGTACTATACACAAATATGGTCTTAAGATGGATAAATTATAAATAGGTAAATCTCTGAATTTATAATATACAAACATGGTCCGATTGTAATAAATCAATCTAAAACATATATTTTAGCCCCTGGGAGTTATTTGAAAATGTTAAAAAAAAGAGGGTCAATTATTTACTAAAAAAATAATTGTGAGACTAGTTTAAAATAAATTAATAATATTAGGGAGTTATTTGTGTTATGACTGGCATTATAGCTAAAACTGGGAAGCTTCATCTGATGCATGGTGTTAAAACTTGGATGCATGGGAAAGAAAAGATGGTTACGTTTTATCAATAAATATGACACGTTTCTTTTAGTTTGCTGAGATTACATCTTTGGCGTTACGGGGACCTTTTGGAGAGCTGAATCACTTAAAAGAATTATTTAGCATTTTTGAGATTTTCTTTTTTCGTTTTTTTGTTTGTTTTTTGTTTCGAGGGAAATACTTGTTGCTTTCCTCTTGGTTCTGGTGTTAGTGGAACTTTTTTTAATTTTTTAAATACACGTATTCTCAAGTGATCGGAAATTTTTGAATCAGGGTCATTATTTTTGAAAAATAACCTTCCAAGTTCCATCTAAGGATTCTACCAGCCCCTGTGATACATTGCATGAATTGGTATTTTTGTACGTTTAATTTGTTGATTATGTCTCCATAACTTGGTTAGTTTTCTTGATATTAGCTACTGTTGGTGTGTTACACTTCTTTGCAAGGCTTTGGAGCTTTTTGGAGTAAAGGGCTGATAATAATATTGGAATTGGGCTTACATAGAGAAAATCAACCGGCCCAACTCATGCCAAGGTCCACATGTTGAAGAAAACAAAGCCCTTTCATCCCAACAGGGCCTGCGAATGGAAGGAGCCCACGAGACCAACCCTCATAAGTAGGGCTGTCAATGGGTCGAATTTTAATCCGAATCCGACCGATATCCTATCCGATTATTTGCACATTCGACCGATAAAAAAGTTCGATGGATCATATCCGATTATAAATATTCGTTATTCGAAATAAATGGAGCGAACATGGAATTAAAGAATTCGATCAGTTAAGAATCCGAATCCGACTAATTATAATATTTTTATTATATTAATTATTTTACTAATAAAGAATACTAATAAAAATTATTAAAAATTAAACTTTCAATTTATGTATCATTGCATTAATAATATGTTTTTAGATATTTATCTTAAAATAATAGGTAATCTTTCATTAATAATTTTAAGTTAACAACTATTACATAAATACATGTTGAAATAATAACTAACTAATTAAATAATAATTATTATATCTTTATATTAATTTTTTTATAGTTATATTTTTTTTTAAAAAAATCTTAAATTTTTTTATTAATCGGGTCGGATCTTTATCGGATCGGATCCGACCCGATTTTATGCAAATTCAATATTCATGCATCCGGATCCTATAAGATTCGGATTCGGATCCGATAATCGGATATCCTTATCGAATCCGGATCTAGAATGTTCGGATCCGGTCCGAATCCGACCCGTTGACAGTCGTAGGTTCAGTGGTGACCGGCTAGATCACAAAAGACTCAAATTTTACCTAATTCTCTAAGAGGTCAGGAGGGATTCGAAACCTACTTGTGAAAAAAGGTGCTTGTAGAGAGCTTTACTTGCCGCGCGGGCTCAATATTTGTTAAAAAGTTTCTTTTGAGAGAGTTTTACTTGTCACCCGACTCGAACCTAGTTAAATAGAATATAAAATCAAAAAATATTGATTGATCTCTAAGAGGTCAGTGGTTCGAAACCTACTTGTCAAAAAGTTTCTTTGGAGGAGTTTTACTTGTCGTCTCACTCAAACCTAGTTAAATAGGAATAGGATATAGAACCAGAACGAAAAAAATTGGTTGAGATCGATTAGGAACTCGAATTCGATCTGAATATCGATCTCTTTGATTGATAAAAATGTTCATGGATATTACTTGATTATAAATGTAATTTGAAAAAGAAAGAGAGAGAGACTAGAAAAGCTTATTGTTTGGTAAAATGATTCGTAGTGGTGAATTGAATTGTTCGGTTTTACTGATTGAACAGCCGTAACAGTGGTTGATCCATATTTGAAAGGTTTAATTGGAGTAAGGAATTTTTTCAAAATAAATTTAGTCTTTATTTAGAGGTAATGATCTAATTGTATGATGCATTTTCTCGCCAAATATTTTAACAGAATTTGGTCTGAGATAATGATCTGCAATTTATATTTAAAATTTTTGATAAAATATAAATAATTATTTTATAAACTACTACTCTCATAAAAAATTTTAGGGAAAAAAAATGAAATTCGTATATGCATTTTTTACAATAAAAATTGAAAAAGTTAAGAGAAAAAAGTTTGACAAAGTTAATTAATCGTTTATCACAAAGTGTAACCTAACAGTATACTACCCGCATAATTTAATAATTTGTTACTATGATGGATTACCCCATATTTCCCAGTTTGGCCTTCCAAAAATTAACGTTTTAAGTTAGGAAATTCATTAAAGTTAAAGTACTTAAATTTAAAATTGGAGTACTAAAATTGAATTCAAATTTAAAATCACAACATCGTTTTTAAAAATTAAAAATACTCATATTTAAAATTGAAATAAGAGATTTGAACCGAATGTTTACTATTAATTCTAATGAATAATAATTAATTTATCATTGAATTAGTAAACACCTTACGTAAGATAAGAGACTATTTGCTAAATTTAATTTTCACCAATTATTGAAAATGAATTCATGTGCAAAAATTAACGATAAAATCAAAATTGACATTTAGAAACATTAAAATATTTAATTGCTAAATCCCTAACGATCTAAATTTGAATAAATTATATCTCTAATAACTAGATTCCACTTGGAAAAAGCTTTAGCTAAAAATAACTAAAAGTGAACAATAAGTTAGGTAAGAAAGGAACATAAAGTGTAATCTTATTAATTGTCATATTCTAACAAAAATAAGTCTACAACTAGGAGGGCATGACTTCATGAGTGCGTAGTTTGGTCAGCTACAACAAATTTGGAGGACCTAACTGTAATTTGCGAAAGGACAGCCACGGAAACTAGAATAGAATATTGTCCAACCTAAAGTAGGTAACCGTTTTATTGCTTTTCATATTTCATTTGTGCCGACCATATCAAAAGATCTATTTAAATAAGTCACCCCGCGGATTTAACTCATTGGTAACACAGGTAGCAGATTTGGAACAAACTATTTAAATAAGTCGAGTAAGGTCGAATCGAAATGAATAGAGTTAGAATTTTCAGTTTTGTCTTTTTCATTTTGAAAATCGAGTTCAAGACAATTAAGTATAAAGAATCGATATTTGTTTTGTGTTGATTGTTACTTGAATTATTGGAATTTAGTAGAGAATAACTTATGCCAATTTAAAATTAACTTCACTTGAACATAAATACTTTGAAATTAAATTTAGAAACTTTTGTTGTTGAACTCTGAGTAAATAGGCTCAATTTACTTACATTTTCAACGTCTCCGAGAGAGAAGGAAAATTAAAACTAAAGAAAAAGAAAATAAAAACATTAATATCACGCCGTGTTTTGATTAAATGTTTTTCGACTGATGTAACTACCATCGAAAATATTCAATATCCTATTATTATTATTAAAACACAATTTGTCTGCATGCCATGAAGGTTGGATCATTAAAAATCTCAAGCAAAGTAGTACCTGTGCAAGTTTCATTAGGATTTAGGTGGGAAAATAGCTCGCTTTTATGAATTATGTATGTATTTATTTTCTCCTCCACATATATCATTTGATTAATGAATGTGTACTACCCCTAAAAGTATTTTTCATTAAAGTAGAAATATCTCAAATAATACAACTTAAGGATTCAGTATATATCAGATTAATTAGATTTTTAAGACATTTGACACTCAATTTTCGTAAAAGAAAATCACGCAGTACACATTTACACACTTCATAAATAAATTTGTTCGTGCATCCACACTATGTTATCAATTTAGTTATTATTAATCATCTGTACTATTATATTAATGGAAACAGTCAAATAAAAATATTTTTTATCATCCCTTTTTCTTTATGATGGTTTCGGAATCGGTTAAGGAAAATCAAACACCAAACATCATATATTTATGTGAAGGGAAGTCTATCATAGGCGTTTGAGCCTCAAAAACTGGGTTTCCAAAGATTATGGATTCTACCAGCTAGGGTAACACCTTTAGGATAAAGAAGATGAAGCTGTGAGAGCTTGGAAAGTGCAGCAATGGGGTTTTTTCAGTTCAGTGTATGCGTTTCTTGTAGAAGAAGAAAGTTGTGTGGTATGTTGTGATTGCTTGAGGAAGGTGGGAGTGTATCCCTCTCTATATATAGGTTGAGGTTGAGGGGGTTTTGGTTATAATACTCATGTGGTCCTGAGATAGCATTGTCCTAGACACGTGGCGGGACATGAGGGACTGAAAGCGACGTGCATGCGTCACTTTCACCTTTTAGACGGTCATGCACAGCTATTGTGTCAGCGACAGTTAATGGATTATTCTCTCAAACATCAGAATATGTGTGGGTTAGGTCCCGAGCGTGAAGACGCTCGAGGTGTAACTTCTGTCAAAAGGTGCGTTGTTGATCCTTTGAACGTACGGCGCTAGAGGGTTGACCATCTCGAGGGAATCTTACCTCGTAGGGCAGCTCCCCTAGTGAAGGCTGTGACGAGGGTCAGGGCCTCGTGCGTTGGGTTGATTTTGAGCATGAGTCATGATCGAGAGGAAGAGGTATAGATGAGGCTGGGTTCCTTCCACGAGCCTCGTTCCTTCGAGCATTTCGCCTCAGTGTTCTTCACTCCTCATGGGGGTTGTCCAGGATGGCGACAAGTGGACGGTGGGGTCACGAGCGTATTTTGGCCCCATCACTTTCATTTCATTTTAATTTTTTTAATGTATTTTTTATTTTTTCTCTTTATATTTTTAACTAATACGATATTATTTTATATTATTTATTTATCATAATTTAGTAATTATATTAAAAATAATTATAAAATATATATCAATATAAAATTACTTTTAATTATATATAAATAATAATAAGGCGGGGCTTACTAATTATTAGTAGTAATGCATTGCCCAACGTTGGCCTTTTTCATATAAGCTTTTAATTGAATGTGGCAGAGTCGAGAAAAATCGAAAGATTTAAAATTTAAATGAGACCTTTTAAACTTTAATGATAAGAAGGAAAAAAAAATCGTATCAAGAGCTTCATTTTCAATATGAAGTACGCATAGTATAATATGCAGTGGGTAATTTACGTATTCAATAACGTCATTTAGCAATTATTTTAAGAAAAAGATTTAACTTTTACGTCTAATATTGCACAATCCAACAAACAACTTTCGTAAGGTTCATATTCTTAATTCATCTCACACTTGTCCATAGTCCATTCAATCTCAAATAAACTTTATTAACTGTTTCTATTTTTTCCCTTGAAGACTTATTTTGCTTATTCTTTTAAGTTAATGAATAAATCAATTACTCATGGGAAAGTTAGGAACTTCACATGCTCGATAAGTTATCCTTGGACATAATAAAATAATTAATTATGACAATAATTTATTGTTAAAGTGCGTGAGGAAGAATAAACTGACTAATTGTATAAAACAAACTTCAAATAAAGTTAAAAATGAATTATTAATTAATATTGATATGATTCATTCCAATGGACATTTACCTTTCAGAATATAAGTTTCATTTTGTAAAACGATGTGCGAGGAGCTTAAGAACAAGTTGGTGAGATAGATTATTCAAGAGAATATATATTTTTTGAATATGAGGATCGTGAAATTCTTGTAATGAGATTTGTAATAATGCATTGTAAGTAAGAAGTTAGTCTTCTGATTTGTCTAGTGTATTGCTGGAGTTTGGTGTTGGTGAGTGATCGATAATCTTATACTTCAACTTGTTGTTAGTAGTTGAATACATGTTGAATTTACTTTTATAAAATAGTTAAATTAGTGTAGTTTCTTTTATCATACAAGTCCCTAACATTGTTGACTAAATGTCATGGTTCTATTTTATATTTTGGATATGAAGCAATCTTTTATCAGTATTCCACTCAATAAGATATTCATTATTTTGTTAGAAAACTAGTCATTTGTAATCCTCGCTTGATATCCTATTTAGAAACCTCGATCAACCCACCCCAAAACATTCAATAAAACCATCTCACACATGTGAAATATTTTTCAAGATATATTAATAAGCATTTTCTAATTCATTCTTAATCAAAATATCAGAATACGATAGTCAGTAGTCTCATTCATTAAAATATCCACAATTTAATTAGCAAACTAGTCACCGTATAAATATGTGTTGCCGTGTCATAGAAACCTCCTCCCCCGCCCTCTCATAAAAAAAAATATATATTTTCTATATAAACATATTTAAATTAATAGAATTTTAGAAAATAGATTTCAAGAGTTAACTTATTCTGAAATAAAAAGAAAAAAAATATTTTCAAAATTATAATAAAACCACATAATAACAATGTAACCAAAAATTAAAATACAAAAACACTAAATTCCAAAAACATATTTCCATAAATCATTTAAACATAATTTTACAAAATCACATTTTACAAAAAGGGCCTTGACATAGACTTCTTCCGCCAAATTTGAATTTCTAGGCCACCAACGCCAACCTATTAACATCGCCACGTGTTCAACGGTAATTCGGACAGCAAGATTCCAGGTCAACATTCGTTAATGACAGCTGCCGCATCTGATCACACCCCCGCAGCCCCATCTACCTTAAAGATGCTCCGCGTCGCAGAGGATCTCACCTTCGTTAATTAGATTTAGACCATTATAATATATAAAACTATAATTTGATATTTTTTTTTAAAGACAATTTGACATCTCTTAGTTAAAAATTATATTCTTCACAAATTTAATAATTACATATAACACCTAAAATTATAAGAATCTGTTAAAAATTTAATCAAATATTCATTAAAATTGTGAAAGTCCCATTATATCCCTATTAAAATTGAACTAATTTTAATTATATAAAAAAATATTAGTAAATGATTGAAATGCCTCTTATTTTAGCTCACTTTATATCGTGTAAAAAAAGTTATTTTTCTCTTTTAATAATATTCCCTTCAACCTTCATTAGAACACCATGAAACCTTTTGTATTCCCATCTACGTGACCAACAAAATATCTCTAAAAATTATTTTTTCGGAAACTTAATCCACTGTTTGGAGTTTGGTGGTGAAGAGAAAATTTTTTTGAAATATTCTGTTAGATTTTTAATAAATTATTACAATATTGAATGCTATATGTAATTTTTAAATTTGTGAAGGGGTGTAAGTGTAATTTTTTAATTAAGAGATACCAAATTGTAGTTTTATGTACTTTCATGGGGTGTAAATGTAATTAATTAATTTTTTTAAAATTTAAATGTCTTCTTTAAAAAGTAAATAAATGATCATCAATAATCGAAGCACGTTATTCTGCTGGAGATTATAAATTCTCTTCGCCAGCACCATTCTCTTCTCCCCAATCCTTGATTTCTCTGAGAATCTCAGGTATACGCGTAGAGATATACGTATACGGATACGAATTCGTATAAGGAGAGTTTACGTACAACTGTATACCTTGCGCCGCCGCCGGAGAAAAGGGGAACTTGATTTTCCGGAGAAATTCCGGCCAGGTGTATACATACTTGTGCGGCGGATATACAATAGGAGGAAAATGAAGAGGAGAGCGGGGAAGAGCACGGTGTCGAAGGCGGCGGCGGTGAACGGCGGCGATAGTAAGAGTAGATCTGGGCAATTCGAGCGGAAGCTGCTGAAGTACGACGAGCTGCCGGAGTATTTGCAGGACAATGAATTCATAAAGGATTATTACAGATGCGAATGGCCGTTGAAGGATGTTCTTCTCAGCGTTTTCTCCTTGCATAACGAGAGTCTCAATATCTGGACGTGAGTTCCGATTTAGCTTCATTTTTTTGTTTGTGTTGGTAATTTTGTTTACATTTTCTGTGCGGATCGATTTCCGAATTGATTTTGGGTGTTGATTTGGTTTGGTTTGGTTCCGGATTCCGCAGGCATTTGATTGGATTTCTGATATTTTTGGGGTTGATGGTCGTGAGTTTGACGGAGAAGATGACTCTGGAGAATGTGCTTTCCAGTTTTTTTGGGTAATTTATTTATTTATTTTTGTATAAAATATTGATGAATTTTTTTTTGAATTTTGAGCTGTCGATGCACTGTTCACATGTCTGGGATTAGTTTGATTGATAATTGAATTTTGCAGAGAGGGAAGTGATGGATGGCTGAAAACGAAGGTGGTGAACCAATCCAACGGCTCGGATGCTTTCTTTTCGGTTAGTGTTTCTTTTCCTTTTAAAAATTGAATAAATATGAAAAAGTCGCATATAAGATTTGACAATGCTATCATAATAGTCCGTCCATTATAGTACGAAAAGTGGGTCCCCGGATCCACATGATGGGTCTGGCAAGAAAATGGGAATTTCGTATAATTTAAGTTGGTTTGCGAAAACTAGAATTATTCTGAAATATTTAATCGCATAATTAGTCTTGAGTGATTAAATTCGATTAATACAAGAAAATATTCGATGAGGATAGGTTTGAAACCGTGATGTACGGATACGGGATTATATGAAAAGGGTATGATTGTATTGAATAATTTTTTTACCACATGTTAGTTGTCCGGCATGTCCTTCAACACGAGTTTCTCCATACACGATATGATAAAATCATAAAATAATATTTTTAAAATTGGAGATGCATGGTAAGTGTTAGGTAGATTAGTTGGCCTTAGCGATTTTCATGCTGGTAGAGAATAGAGATGTCATATAGATTCTGTGCCGTATAGAAAACATGTGCAACATGTATTGTGTGATCAGT
>JBBMKE010000002.1:13758467-13775062 GCA_037834125.1 Lippia alba | reverse complement strand
TTTAGATGCTCTGTACCATGAAGCTTTTAAATTTTATTGAAGGATTTTAGCACCTCTACTAGTATATCAAGATTATTTATTGTTTAAAAAGGCTTTGTGTCGTTGGGATACAACCGACGACACGGCCGGTCACGTCCTGATTTTTGGGGCGTGAAAAAAATTTAGTATTCAATTTGCCCAATACACCAAAAAAGAGGATCAAGTCATGATGTAGTTCAAAGTTTGGTTTTTTTTTTTTTTTTATTGTTGCAGTTTATACTCATGCCAACAAGGCGTAACGTGCAGTTTAGGCTCGTGCGTCAAGGAGAAAACTCCTCCATTTAAGGTGATCCTTTTGGGAAATTCGATCGTCGGAGGCTAAGGCGCAGCTTTGTTTAGTCCATCGATTTGTTGGCGTTATTTGGGAACACAACACCAGCTTCTCCAAGAAACGTAGGTGGAAAGAAATCTCCAAGTGTTATATGGTTTAACTTGCAGGTTCGTTCTGATTTCTTCTGACTTGCTCGTGAATTCTTCAAACTTCTTGGTGAATTTCGTCTATGGATCTCAATTCGTTTTGGCTTTCCTTTTGATGGTGGATGAACTCGACCAACCTGTTTTGAAATTTTTCGGCAAGTCACAAGTATACATCTATATCATCCACTGTTTTGTTGAGGAGAGTTGTTTCTTGTTTGCTTATTTTGTTAGCAAGCAAGGTTTTCACCAAAGTTGGGTCTAGACTCCCAAACTAAAGCATTGTCGATGCCCCTGAGAGTTCAGATGTAGGGAAGATTACCTTCTTGTTTTGAAGATTGTGTAAGGGGTTCTTGATTGCAATTAGGCTAGCGTGATTCACCTCAGCAACATCTTCATCTTTCTCGTCATCACTATCATCATCGTCAAGAATTATTTTTCCTTCACTGCCCAGCGACATTATCCTTTCTTTGACCACGAAACACTTTTCTATAGGATGACTGATAGCTTGATGATATTTGCAGTATTTTGGATGGGTCACCCTTCCACTTTCTTCAGGGCGCTTTGATTCGGGCAATTTGATCAACCTTCTTTCGACTAGTTCATCGAAAATGTATGGGACATCAGAGTCTGCAAAGGGATATTCTTTTTCTCTTCTTTCCCTCAGTGTAGGTTGATGATTAGCACTTGAATTTTGTTTGTCTCCGTTCATCTTAATGGTTTGAGGCATCTTCGTGGAAACTGAAATGGCCATGGACTCCTCGGTAGAGGCTTTGACAAACTTCTCTTTTTTCCAACGGTCATCGCTTTCCCTTGTTGTCCTAGTACGAATGCAGATTTGTGATTTGCAATGCTCAATTCCATATCATGCGCATGGGTGGCAAGTTCCTCAAAAGTTCGAGGTCTAATCCCTTAGAGAATGTATTGAAGTCCCCAATGCATTCCTTGTGTGCACATCTCTATTGCCGACACTTCTGACAATTTGTCCTTGCAACTTAAACATAGTGTTCACCAGCGATTGATGTAGTCGACAACCGACTTATCTTTTTGTTGTCTTGCATTCAAAAGGTCGATCATACTCACGGTACGGCGAGTGCTGTAGAAGCGGTTCATGAACTCACTTTCTATTTGATTTCAATTATTGATGGATTGAGGCTCTAGGTCAATGTACCAATCGAATGCATTTCCTCGGAGTGATCTCACGAACTGTTTGACTAGAAGATCACCATAGGTCCCTGCGTTATTGCATGTTTCAATGAAGTGTGCAATGTGCTGTCTTGGGTTGCCCCTTCCGTCGAACTATTGGAAGTTAGGTGGTAGGTATCCAAGTGGCATCTTCAATGAGTCGATATACTTGGTATACGCCTTTGAGTAAGAAGATAATTTTGAGCGGGTCCGCCGATATGAGCTCTGACAGTATTTGCAATCATATCCTGCAATTGTTGAATGGATAGTGATGCAGCAGAGGTCGTAGAAGGCGTGGAATTTCTAACGAAGTTCTGTTTGTAAGGCACTCCATCGTCTCGTGTTTCCTTAGCAGCATGTTTTGGAGAAGAAGCAAGGTTATGGCCAGGTTCTCCGACGTCGGGGTGCTCATCCTTGCTCATCAGTTGTGCAATTTGAAGATCCTTTTCTCCTATGAGCTTTTGTAGATCTGCAATTGCCTGAGCCATTTGAGCGAGTTGTTCATCCACGTCCGTCACGCCGGTAGCCATCGTGGGCAATTTGGCAAATGTTGTGGAATGAGTTCCTTTCTAGGTAGCAGGATTGGAGTTGTCCAATTCGGAAGAGGTTGAATCGTTGTGCTTGCCCCCGGTAGAGAATTGAGCAATCTCGACATTGATTTCAGCCAGGTTCATCTTGTTCAATGCGAGTTGATCCTTTTTACGTGCCATGGAAATGTCTATGATTATCGATTTGAGATTTTCCTTAGAGCGAAGAGATGAGAGGCAGAGATTGTCCCACCAGACGTGCCAAAATTAATTTACACAAATTTTCGTTGATCTGCAATAAATGATTACACAATGCAAGAAAATAGGAAAACAAAGATAAATTTGATTTGAATTGAAATGTGTCCCAATCTCTAAAATTCCTCTGATTCTTCGGAATGGATTTATCCGAGGGCTTGATGCTTGTTCCCGGATTAAGTGTGGAATTTGGTTGATTTCAAGACGGCACTTCGCGATGGCAAGACTCGGAGATTTGAGAGCTTGAATGCCGGTCGATTCCTAAGTGCTTGTTGCTTGAGAGCTTGTGTGTTTTCGTTGGCCTTGGAGACTTGTGCTTATGCTTGAGTTTGATTTTTCGAACCCCGAATTGTAAGCCCGAGTGCCTTATTTATAGGCGAATATTGGGCCTGCTATGACTTCATAGGCCTGCACTTGTATTTGGGCTTGAGTTTGAGAGCCCATTTTATTTATCCAAAATAATATTAATATTTATTATTATTACGGATTAAACAATAAAGCCCAAATTTCGTATGGACTTGTAATATAAAATAATCAATTAATAGCCAATTTTATTTGGTCTATTAACTAATTATAATCGTCGATTTTTCGGTGCCAACAATGATATCATCTCCAAGAATGGGGTTCCCGTATCCCACAGAATCACAAAGAGCTGTTCAACTTAAGACATTCATCGGTAAGGAATGCAGTTGAACGTGCATTCGAAATTTTGAAAAAGAGATGGGCCATACTTAGAAGTGCTAGCTTTTACCGAATTCGAACTCAGAATGAAATCATTATAGCGTGTTGTCTTCTTCATAATTTCATTCGTGGAGAAATGGATATTAACCCTATTGAGCTAGAGTTAACTGAAGAAGATATGGATCCAGACCTTAGTGAGCCAAGTTACATTCCACACATTGAGACCTCTCACGCATGGACTCAGTTCAGAGATAACTTGGCGTCGACTATGTGGAATAATTATAGACATAGGCATTGAGTTTATGATAGAATCTGAGCATTTGAGCTATGTGGCTGAAATTTTTGTGCATGTTGTTTTGGTTAAAGTTTGTTCATGTTGTTTTCAAGTAAATGAAACCTATGTAACTGCTGTTGTTCTTAATATGTTGGAACTTTATGATGTTGTAATGTCTACCATGTGAAGAATCATTGTTGTATGAGTTATGCATGAGTGATTCAGTTGGGTATTTAGTACTAGTTTGATTGTCCACTAATGTTCACCAAAATTCTTGTGTCTGTTCAAGGGAGAATTGGTTGTTTAATGATAATTAATTGGCTGAATGTAGTTGATTGTTTGACGACATGACCACCAAAATGTTTACGTTCCACAGAAATTTACGTTAAATTAGGGATATCAGTTTTAATATGTTTTAATGATAACAGGCTACATGGATTACAGTGGGACAGCGCCAGCTACTCAACAATGTTCCCCATTTGGCAGTCAAGGTACTTCCAACAACACAAGCAAGAAAGGTGGTTGTCGCCCTTCGTGGACTCTACTTGAGGAGCGTTTGCTAATTGGTGCATTCCAAGACATTATCACCCACGGGTTGAAAACACCTAACGGCTTCCGAACTGGATTTATACCCGCAATTGGAGGCCAGAATGAGGCAAGCTCTTCCTAATACGGACTTGCGAAGAGACCCACATATCATGTCGAAATATGGCAGCTGAAAGAAAACCGATCGTGAGGTCTTTACCTTACTTTCAAAGACTGGAATGGGCTGGAATTCTACAACAAAAACTGTGCAAGCTACCCCTGAGTATTGGGCCTGTATTGAGCAGGTATATTAATCCTTTTCTTTTGTTATTACACCGCATAGTTAGTTGTGCCTTCAATGAAATTGAACCTGAAATTGTTGTTATTTTTAATGCAGACTACGCCACACTTGTCTTACATTCGAGAGAAGCCATTTCCTTTTTATGAAGTTTGGGTAGAAATGTATGGAAAGGACACAGCAACGGGTAACAATGCTTTTGATTTCCAAGGAGCTGCTAATCATGTGCCCCTATCACAAGTGCACGAGTTCGTGGATGACAACGCAAATGGATCACCTCCAACCATGAATATTGATGAAACTGGTACATCACATTCTGGAACTCCGCGGTCTGCTCAACCAGTTGATAACACCAAGGGTAAGCGTAAACGTGTTGATGCAAATGATGATCTTGTGGAAGTACTCACTTCGCACTGGAAGAATGCAACTGATGCAATAATTGAAGTTGCAAATGCTTAGAAAACTGAAATTATTGCAACTGATAAGTGATAACCGGAAGAAACTGTGCGAGGCTATTCGCAATCTTCCAATAACACTAACTCGTGCGGAGCAGGTTCGAGCCACAAGTGTTCTGGCAAAACAGAAGGATCAAATGGACATATTCTTCGAATACTCCGACGAGGAAAGGTGCGAGTTGGTGTACCTTGCTTTGTAAAATCGTATTGCCTAACATGCTACAATATTTGGGCTTTGGTGTGATATTGGTAACTACTTGCCTTCTGACTTGCCCAAAAAATTATGAACATATATCAATATAAGCACTTGTATTTCTCGGGGGCTCTCTTATTTTGTTGGATGTATGCTACTCTTTTGATTGTAAATATTTTGCAAGTGCTCTTTTGTTTTGTGATATTGACAAGGGCGATAGTATGACTGACCCTTTGAAATGTAAGTTGCATGCCATTTGTAGCATTTGAACTTGTAATGTAAGTATTTTAGTTTGTTTCTCTATGAATTTGAATATGGTTGTATGTTAGTATTGTTTTAAGAACACGTAATTGTCCAAAAGTACTGCATATAGAAGTTGAACAGAAATCATTCTGAAATTTAATTGTTTATTTTCTGGTTTCGTTGTAAATTTTGGTTGGATTAAACCTTTTTTCTGTCTTGAGTTTTGAAAATGGATGAGTTTTGTTTCAATGATGTTTTAATTTATTTAAATTCTATTTAATCAGTTTTCCATTAAGTTCTTAGTATACCAGGCAAGATGTTGCTACTGCTTTAAAATCTGAATGTTTTATTCTTTATGCCAAAAGCTTATGGTTAAATCTGTTGTATTTTCATGTCTTTGATTTTGTATTTTCGATTCCTCTGCGAAATCCTTGTTTTTTATGTACAGAGCAGTTAACCGTATGGAAAATTTGTAGAATTTTGATTTTATTTGCCTATGCAATGAATAAGTGGTAGTGTTTTTCCTGTTTATCAGTATTCTGTAAGCTAACATATGAATCTATTTTATGAGCTATTTTGTCAATAAAAATGAAGTTTTTGGATGAGTTTTGATTTTTCAATGGAATTTTAATTTGTTTAAATTCTATTTAGTTTGATTTATTTAATTTAATTTTGTGCTTGAAGAGCAAATATGTGAGGAAGAATGATATTTCATATAAAGGGTATTATTGTAATCAACCACATAACTGATGGGCTTGGACAAACCCAAGTAAACAAAAACCTTTTGCAGCTTATTTACCTCTTCCATGAAAATTCCCAAGTAAACACTAGTCTGTGAAAATACATCATAATCCATCTGCCCCTAACCAAACTTGGATGGATTGCATAATTGCCAAGTAAACTAGGCAATGACAATGGCAATATTTGCAGTTAAATATCCAAGAAAATGAAGAAAGTACACCTTTGAATTTATAACAAAGCAACATTTTTACAGCTGTTAAAAGAAATACTCACCATAGTCAGGGGTTTCCCTTCCACTTCGAACTTTTGGCGTCTTCCCGGTGCGAAGTAACCAAGGCTTGGTGTTCTTGAGCAAATTACGAACAAATACTTAATTCATTGAGAAATTTTGGTTCTGATTTTGGAGAAGGGATTTTGAGAAAAATAAGAGTTTCAAGGGTTTAATTTTTTGGAATGTTGGCAAGCGTATAAAATGGGGAAGATAACTTATCCATCAAAATGAAAAATTTAACCTTAGTCTTTCTCACGTGTTTAGGCCTGAGATAGAATCTAGATGGAATATTCCGTCGAAATTTAAATCGAGATGGTAAAGTATCGTCGGAGTGAAGTTAAGATGGCAAAGTGTCAAAAAAAAATAGTCTAGATGACAAAGTGTAAAAAAATAGAATAGTTCGGATGGCAAATAATTTTTTTTCCAAAAAAAAATGAGAAGAAAAGGAGCAAATACAAAGAAGAATTTGGAAGAACACAGAATGGGAAAAAACAAATAACAAGAACACGATAAAAAAATAGAATATAGGAGAAAGAAAAGCAAAGTGAAGAGTTAGACAAAAACCAAAATCGAAGGAAGCGAAAGTAAAAGAAAGGAAGAAAACAAATAAGAAAATAATAGAGATGACGAAAGCCTGACATCATTTTTCAAACAAAAACACAGAAAACTATGAAAAAATAAAATTTTTGAAAAAAATATAAAATAAAATGAATAAGGAACCATCCTTTACAGTAGAAAGGAACAATCAGTAGTATGTTCCAAGCAGAAGATTCAAATACTAAATTTTCAATGAAGTAGAACACAATACGAGTTACTATTGCCTGCACAAGAAACACTTACTATGGTATTTCATGATTCAAAGTAAAATGAAAATAATAAGATTACACAAAAATACTAATAATATCCACTACATAAAAAAAATTAAAAGAAACAAAAGCTTTCAACAAGAAAAATAAGAATAAACCGATCGGATACCACGTGCAACGCACGTACACCTAGCTAGTAATAAAAAATGATACAAAATAGATTCACTAAGGGAACCATATATAGGACAACTTTCTTAATCATGAAATACACTAAAAGAAATGTTTATGAGATTTGGATTAGAAGGACACTTGAGCATAACTGATGAGTAATTCATAAATAACTAAGCTTCTTCTTCAATGTTTCGGAGTCGCAATTGTTGAAGCCGTTCTGGAATGGTATGGAGCTTATCACAATCCGTGATGATCAACTGTCTGAGCTTTGGCATTCCCATTTCTTCTCCCTCTCCCTCTATCAACTCCTCTAAATCATCTAGATCATAGAGTTTCAAAACTTCCAGTTGAAGAAATCCTCCTGAACAATCCATTTTACTTCCCGAATAGGAAGAATCCAATTCAAGGATTTTCAATTTGGGCAGTTTTTTCAATATTTCCACGGCAGAATTTGAGATTTTACAACGCACAAGGCCAACCTTGGAGAGGCTGGGTGGTAAGTCGTGATCTTGGATGTCTAGATCATAAACCAATCTTATCCGCAAGCTCTTTAACATTCTATATTTTGATAGGTTCATTCTCATACCATCGCAGTCGCAATACAAACAGTGAAGGGTCTCAAGGTTGTTTGAGATTGGCTCTCTTCCACATAACACCTCCATCATCTCACGCGTCACCCATCTCAATGACAATTTCCTCAAAGTGGTGAGTTTGGGCAACATAGAACTATATTTTGGATGTGTTGGGAATCTACGTGGCAACTGGAGTGTTTGGATATTTGGCAAGGAAACTTCGACTTGTAGGCCAGGCAATAGCTGGACATAATAACCATGTATATGATAGCGAAGATCACGAACATCGAGATGAAGATGTTTCAATTGCTTCATCTTCCAAATTCCAATAGGAATATTTACCCGGAAAGAATCAACAATCAAAGTCTCCAAGTGTTTCAGATTTTGAATACTCAAAGGTATTTCAACCTTATCATATGGAGATATGATTTGGAGGTAGTTCAAACAGCTCAAACTCCCAACACTCGTTGGAAAATGGAACTCGTCCAAAGTGCTTTTAAACATAAGCACCCTTAACAATCTCGATTTGCCAAGTGTAGTTTTGAGGCGTTTCTGTTGGTTTCTCCTGGAAAATTTAAAATGAAATAGCCCACGAACTTTTGGCATGTCGTATTTTAGAATATCATCACCAAAAACACCAAGTCGTCGTACTTTGCTTGCACAAGCAGAGTCTAAACTATCAACAATATTAAGAAAGTCAAACTCTCTACCCTTTTCTACACATATGTTGTACAACACATCATGGACTCGAAACTTCTTTACCCTCCCATCAATTTGTCTTCTAACAACTTGGATTGAATTCCTAGAATCAAATTCTCTAATGTAATTCTTCCCTACATCCTCAAGATCTTGACCTGAATTGCCTTCAACTAATTTCTCAGCCAACCACATTCTTATCAATTTGAATGCTGAATATTCATAATCCTCAGGAAAACTACCCAAATAGAGAAAACATGATTTTAGAGCTGTGGGTAAATCCATATAACTCAAAGAAAAAATTTGAAAACACTCATCACTAGCATCATGACCTATGTTGTTGAGCACATAATTCCAACAAAATTCACTCTTCTCTCTCTGTTTCAACAAGCCTATGACAACAACAATTGCCAAAGGGACACCACCACAATTTTCAACTATTTTTTCACCAATTTTTTTCAATTCCGAGTGCTCAAATTCTTCAGCAGAGTTAAAAAAAGGTATGATTGATTTGGAGAAAAGCTCCCAACTAGTGGATTCATCCAAGGGGAGTAAGAAATGCATAGAATCTTCGCAACCTATGCCTCTACCTACATCATTCTTTCGGGATGTAATAATTATTCTACTATCACTCCGACCAGAATTAATGGGGAAACACTTTTGTAATCTATCCCATACACTAGTTCTCCAAATGTCATCAAGTAAAAGTATGTACCTTTTTTCTTGCAAAAAGGATTTGAGATTGCCCTCCAAGTTTTCATCTCGTTTCTTCTCCTCAAGACCCACTTGTTTCGCTATATCTTGCAAAAGATTGTCTATGTTTGGGTCTTGAGAAATTGAAACTGAAGCAGCACATTGAAAATCACCTTTCACACCATAGAAGACTTTCTTTGCCAAAGTAGTCTTGCCCAGGCCTGGCATACCCACAATTGTCACGGCTTGATGCTTCTCCAGCTTAGACTTCACCATTTCGATATGTTCATCAAACCCCACAATCAGGGAATCATCAACATCAAGTTTGGTGATTCTAGGATCCACATTAGAAGTCTCAGGCTCAGCTGCTTCTCCCAGATGAATATCTGGGATACCATAGTTCTCCTTGTCCTCTTTAATTCTCTGGACTCTGTTTCTGATTTTCTCAATCTCCCTGGATAACTTGCTGCAAGTGACAGAGTACGGCACGATGCATGCCATCCTCTTGAGAAGAGCGCTTGACTTGTGCTCTTGGATCTGAGAAAGGAAAATATCAAAGATATCTTCGATTTCGTGAGCCAAGTCCCTGATGCCTTTAATGAAGGTCGCCACCATTGGATTGGTAACCTTCTTTTCCTCAGCAACTTGTAGATATGCTTGCAGCAGCCTCATTTGTTGTTCAAGCCATAGGATGTCCTCTCGCAACCGATACAGTCGAGAGCTCTCCTCCACAATCAAAGTTGCAGCAATGTCAACAGCTTTGTTGATGACAGCTGAAACTGCAACATCTCCCATTTTCTCTCAATTGAGATCAACAGAAAAGTGATCAATCTCTTGTTTGATGTAATGAATTTGTTGGTATGCTTGGGGGGATTCGGGAGTTCGGCAACGACGGTATTTATAACCTCGTCGTGAAGTCATAACTCATAAGACTAAAGCAGTCAATAAAACATATTCTTTTTTGTTTTGGAAGATTGGCATTGATACTTCGATAGATAGGCCAAGAAAAGCAAATGAGATCCTCTGCGTGTGTGTATATATATACACACACACACCATGGTAAGCATACACCTAAGTTTGGAGGAATACATATATTTGTATATTAAAAAACAAAAGTTGTAACTAAGCTCTTCATTTTCGAGAAATCATACATACATAAATAATATTTGTACATAACCTCTGTTTCAAATCATGAGCAATAAAGCTATACAATTACTCTTCCAAAAAAAAAAAAAAAAACCCAACCAATTACTCTTCTTAAAAGAAAAGTCAACCAATTTGAATATTTGAAACTAATAAATATATAAAAATTAAATAATATGTTGTTTAGTTCATTCATTCTCTTATTCGATTTTCATTATTATAATTTGCAAATTGTTGTTGATTTGTCATGAAATTTAGAAGTGCCTCTCTATATTGTGCTTAAAATTTAACTAATCACAGCATAAGTATAAAACGCTCATTCCTTTGTTACAATAATTTGATTGTTAGCTAGAACAATTCAGATAAAAGAAGCAACTTATCGAAGCAAATACATCCACTCAAGAACTTTGAAATTTTGAGTAGGGATATATAAGACAAAATAGCGTTGGTACACGAGCTTGATGAGTTAGCTCGATTCGAACCTGGAATTTTTTAGATCGAAATTTATAATTACCTGAGTTTAAGTCTAAATATACTTGCTCACAAGCTTGTGAGCTAACACTTTAATTTTTTGCCTTTTATGTTTTGAAATTTTAAACATATTCTAATTCATTAGAATAATGTTTAAAATGATAATATCGATATTCTTTTAATATATATATATAGCAAAATTACATATAAATTATATTTAAAAAATATCATATTTAATGAGGTTTGGGAATTATGATCTCAAACTCGAATAGACATGCTGAGTTCGAGTTCGAGCCTTCTATTAAATGAAATTAAATTTAATTAATCTAAATATTTTTAAAAGCTCGACTCATGTACACACCCCTTATTCCAAGATTCATCTTTACATGTATGAGAGAGGGGCAACCTTTCTTATCTATCTATTTGCTCCATTTACAAGGGATTCGTTTTGTGTTTTCTCTATTTTCTTAATATGTTCCCCACTTCAACATTTTATTCTTTAATAACTATTTGCTTAATTAGTATCTCCTTTTTCTTCTCATACGTTACCTCCACTTATTTTACTTTCTCTTTATCATATTCTTCCCAACTTTTCTATTTTTATCCTTTTCAGTTATCTGCTTGCAAATATAATTTAATCATATTTTGAAATTATTTATTTTACAATTTATTTATCTGCTTACAAATATAAACATCGTTCAAAATTTAAAAACCTGGCTCGAAGCAAAGAAAGTAGTCAGGGTGGAGGAACTTGATGGTGTACTTTAACCTTATTGCACAACCGAGAACTACAACAGGATTAACACCCTTTTCGATGGTATCTGCCTCGGAAGCGATGATACCGGTTGAATTGCTACATCAAACAACTCGAGTCTCACATTATTAGATGGTGAGAAATAAAAAATATCAAGCACGTGAGGTCGACACAATCAGATAAACCGACGCATATAGCAATATCGGGCGAGAGTGGATCGAAATTAAAACAAAGGTGTCCAACTCCAAACATTTCAACTTGACGACCTAGTTCTCAAGAAGGTCGAGGTCACTAAGCATGTGGGCAAACTCCAACCAAATTTGGAGAGCCCTTACAAGATTGTTAAGCCGGACAAGGACAAATCTTATTGGATCCAATATTGTTAAAAGTCCTCAACAAGGCTTACCAATTTTGTGACAAATACCATTTTCGCAAGCCCTTTTTTAGGCTCATCAGTCCAATAACGATCCTCAGGAAGCCCCCTACCCATAGCACAGTATGTGAATTGCAATAATTTTTCCTTGCAATAACATATTTTGTTGGCAGCTGCAAATGCAGGAAAGGAACCACAATTCTTCTTGCAGGCAGTAAAGATGTTTATTGGCATCAGGCTATGGAGGATGAGATTAATTTTTTTATTCTCTATCAACCTATTATATCCTATAGTTATCTCTTATTCTCATTTTTATTTTCTATCAACATGCTGTTATCTAAAATTAATTTCTTTATTTTTTCTCGCACCTTATTCTCTTTTTTTTATTATATATTTTTATTCTTTCTCATATTTTCTAATTTATATTTTGTATTATCATTTCAAATTTTAATTATTTTAAAAATAATTATTAACATAAATATTTTAATTTAATATATAGTTAGATAATAACAATTTTATTATTTGCACACGCACATAATATACGAGTTACCAGTAGTTATAGTTTCACAAAATTGTTTTTTTGTTAAACATCAAAGTATCATAACCCTATCAGACTACTGAAAACAAGTCCAAATTGGCCCATTTGTGAAAAAGATAATCTAATAAATTCTTTTCAAATGCATTTTATCATCTCAAAACATTGAACATTTTGAAACTATTTAACATCGTTGCATCAAACAAATAAATACCATACATAAAGTTTTCAGCACACTATTATAATATTTTATAACAATATCATAGTATTTTCAATTATTTCTCCTTTGAGTTAGAAACTAAATTTACATCAACAAATTTAATCTATTAATTCAAAAAAGTTTCACCATATGCAGCAAAGAATATTAAATAAGAAAAAAAATAAAATTCAAGGCTCAAAATAATCCGGCTAAAATGGCCATACCCCTTTATCCGTAAGCACAAACTCTCAAGAAAAGCAGCTAAGTTTCTCAGCTGCAACAATGGCGACGACTGTGTTCTCTTTCGGGCTGAAAACCTTTTCTCCGCAAGCACTCCGATCAGGAAAAGTTCCCATTACAACGCCCTTCATCAACAAACAATTCTCCTCTCTCAACCTCGGTTCTTCATCGCGCTCCATTTCCGCGCTTGCTCTCACCAAAAGCTCCGCCATTGCCGGCCCAGTTCAGAAAGCTTCGCATCCCATGACTGTAGTCTGTGCAAAGGGCTATAAAATGAAGACCCACAAGGCAATTTCTTTGAATTTCACGTTGAGTGTGTGTGTTTTGTGTTTTAATGATGTGGGCTGTGGGAAAAATCTAATCTTGATGATGTTTGGATGGGCAATTTTCAGGCTTCTGCGAAGAGGTTTAGGGTTTCGGGGAGTGGGAAGATAATGAGGAGAAGAGCAGGGAAGCAGCATTTGCTCGGAAAGAAGAATACTAAGAGGAAGAAGAGATTATCCAAAATGGTTTTGAGTTTTTCTTGCCTCATTTTTTATCTTGAAGTTTTTTGGTTTTTTGGGCCTTATACGTTGCACTTGAATCTTGAACCTTTTTTTGGTGTTACTTCATTTGCAGTTCTTGTTAACTTTTCTTATAATCAGTGTGCTCATGCTAGAGACTTGTGAAAAATGATTTGCAGCAAATGAATTCTGGGATATTGAGTTCATATGGAACTAGAGTTTAGTTCAATATATTGTCAATTTGGTCCTCAAAAACCAGGATTATGATCCTTATTTTTCTTTGATTGATTTTGTAACTAATTAAAATCCATGAAACTGAGAATTGCCTCACCCCTTGAAGAAATTTGTTGTTGCATCAGTTTGATGAACTCTGTTACAAAGTTAGTCAAAAGTGTGTACTAATTGTTAAAATTTCAGACAATGAAGTTCAGGGTTGAGAAAAGAAGCATTGATAACAGCTTCATCCCCATTCCCCTATAACTATATGCAATTCAACAAAGATTTTATCTTGCTTTCAGAATTACGCATGCCTTCTTATGCTTATTTTCCTCTCATATTGTAATTACCCTTGCCGATTAGCGTTGGTAAATAGAATTACAATTCAAATTTAGTGAGCTTTTCAAATTGTTGTCACATATTTGGATGACATCATCCAAGTTTATGAATGCATCTTTGGGGTTTCTGGTGATGGAAAGGGGGGTATTTGTAATTGTAAAAAGTATGAAGGGAAGTATGTGTAGGTCACATAGTTATAGGAGATGTTGCAAGTGACCCCAATAAAGACTTCACACTCTAGTAGTGACTCGTTTTCTACTTTTCATTCCCATTAGCAGTTTCACCCCAACATTATGTCCTCTTACATACATGTGTTTGTTTTGTGCAGGTTCAAGTTGATCGCCGTGACTATAACAACGTTATAGGCGCGTTGCCGTATTTGAAAGTAAACCGCGCGAACTAAAGCTGATCGAGTAATATGTAGAGCTTTGAAACATTGCAGCTTTTGTAGTGACTGTCTCCCTTGATTACTTTTCTTGTTTACACATTCATCATCATTTTATATTCCAGAAGTTAAATTGTTATGAGCAATACCGTTTACCTGCTTCAGCTATTATCAATTTAGAGAAAATTATATGCCTTCTATCTTTCCTTCTTCCTTCTTTTTCCAATTCAATAGTTTGAATAAGTATATCTCATATGTTAAATTCATAAGGATAAATAATAACAAATGTACACGAAGCACCCTTATTTGTTTACAAACAGAAACGAGATCGAACTATGTTTGAACTATACAAGGCCGACGGGTAATATCGTCATTTTCTCTCTAAAAAGCATTCATATACACTTGAGTTTTCCTCCATCACATCTATCTGCCATTTTGCAACAAGATCAGGAAGGAGATATGTTATGATCAGGTAACATAGCTATAGTCACTATATAGTATTCACATCCAACAGGAAGACCATAAGGGTTCAACATCAGTATATCTACACGGTCAGATGGATCCTCTGCTGCTGATGTGGACGGTGGAGATTTAACCGTCTTTCGTTCTATATGCACAACCTGTCCGATAATATAGGTTGGATGATTCGGGAGATGGCCGGAGAATAAAGCCACAGATTCAGAAGAGAGATAATAATGAGGGGAGGCGCGGTTTATAGCCTCGTAATGGCCGGAAGAGTTGAGCACAAATGCAGCGATTTCTTGAACTTCTAAACGAATAAAAGAAATCTTCTCTTTGTTTGCCTGGTGAAAACAAACACAATAAAATTGTTCCATATATTTCGCATTATAATTCCTAAGCTATTATTATTAATTTAAACGTGTAATTGAATTATATATGTATATTTTTTTCCACGTACCTGCTTTTCCAGTTGATGCTTCATGTAAAGATTAGTTACCAACTCCGTTTTCTCGTCCAAGTCCTTGGTAAGCTGCTTGTTGGCAGCTTCAGCTTTTGAATATCGGTCCAGCAATTCTGTGCGCTGACTCGACAACAGACTCACTTTGTCATAAAGTATTCGAACACATTCACGGAAATCAGCTGTACTGTTGTCATTGCTTTCATTGGCAGAACTGAGAGGGAGTAAAAATTGAACTGAGATAAATCAATGTAAAATGTAATCCAATGCAAAACAGAGAAGCAGAAGCACGTACCTCGCTAAAGATTGAGCTAAATCACGTAAAGACTCTACAAAAGCAGCTACTCCAGCAGATGAAACACAGCTTTTTAGTCTTTCAAACAGAGCATGCATTTTAACAGCAGAAGAGCGTAGTGCGGTATACTGCGAGGCCTTACGATCAGCTGCACATAGATGCATTTGTCCTTCCTCTCTTGCCTCGTGCAGACAATTCTCCAGATGGGCACAATTCATCTGGAAAAAAGAAAACAAGAAATTTTGGAACTGTGCAACTGAAACTGCACTTTGTAACCAAGATTATACAACCCCCTGTTTTGGGTAGATCTAATTAACAATAAAAGACCTAATGTCACTTAATAAACCTTGTGAATTTGTTATATTCATAAAAAAAAAAAACTTTATATATGGTACATTGCCGTGCTTTACATGTATTTTCCAAAATCTCGAAGTTCAAAATTTTGAGCACCTAATACGCATCTACACCCCAAACCTTCACAGATAGCCATATCAAAGTTGGTACCGACATGTTTGAAAATATTACAAAACACTCCATAAAGAAGTTTAAAATTACAACTGCCACAATATATCAGGAAGTGGTTAGCGTAATTTTCCAAACTCCAGGGGTGGTTTCTGTAATTTTTAAAAGTCCTAAGAAGTAATTTCTAGTTTTTTAAGATTTGCAAATATGGCGCTCTCGGAGGGGTGTAGAAGCAATTAACCCGTAAGTAATACCTGAGATTCATCAAGTAGCTTCTTATTGATCTCCAACTCCCATCCAAGCTTGGAAACCTCGTCAATTAATGATTGGATCCTCGTTTTTGAATCATCCAATGCTCTTGATTTCTCTGCCAGCTCATTATGCAATCCCAGCAAAACACTATCACTTGCCTTTGCATCCAAACCCGGTTGTGACATGCTAACAGCCATATTACTTGTTTCCTTATCTTTTTCACAAATTTGTGCCTTATCACTGTGTAGATCCAACATAGACGAATCCAACTGAGGATTCATCATAACAGATGAATCTGTCATATTATCATGATTTTGAATCCCAGCTTTTAAGGAGCTTGACACACACGCCGCCTCATCCATTACATGCTTCATGTGACTTTCTCCACCTCCCAACACTTCTGACTTGTTATTATTATACTGATCCGACAACCTTTGCTCCAATTCTTGAATGCGTTTCTCATATGATTC
>JBBMKE010000002.1:13618401-13629264 GCA_037834125.1 Lippia alba | reverse complement strand
GAGTCAAGTTATGTACACACACTCATATTTACTTATTGTATTTATTTCTCGGCGCGTTTTAATTATTGTTCTTGAGGCTGTGAAGGCCATGCTACGTGTATCAAATTATTGTAGAGCCCGTGGCTCAACTTGTTTATTGGATTTGGACATTCATGCTTCCGCATTATTTTATTGAGCTCTGATGCATGTGGTTATTTGGTTTTAAGGGTTAGTCCCGCCTAGCCTAGTGAGCGTGTGTTGTGTCCCCGTTCGCCTTGACTTCGGATTCGGGCTTGGACTTCCATTTCTCGACCTGGTCCGGTCTTGGTGTGGGGGATGTGACGTCACGCGCGCCGGGCGTTACAGTCTAGGTTGTAAGGCTTTGGACGTGGTTATGTACTTGTGTGATTATGTGAATTGTGTGACTTGAATACTTGACTACTTGTTTACTTAATTGCTTTATTAATTGTTTACTTGGACATACATGAATTAATAAACATGCATCCATATTGCTTGAATCTGTGAATTTTTAGGATAACTCCGAGACGTCGTGATCTTGAGCAAACCCCGGATCTTAATCAACCGCCTCCGCCACCACCATTGAATGCAGAAAATATTGTCCAAGCCTTACTTAACCAACCTCAACAAAATCAAAGGAATCTGACTCTCCTAGTGGAAGGGCAAGAGACTTCTAATGTCTATAAAGAATTCCGGAATAACAATCCTCCTAAGTGGTATGGAGGAGATAATATTAAAGCGGAGGAGTGGCTCTCAGAGATTAAAGGAATATGGGAAATTTGTCTGGGAAGCTTTCAAGACAAGGCCATTTGCACGGGTTGGTTTGTGTAAGGCCAAGCAGCGACGTGGCTCAAGGGAGTGCGATCCAAGCTTGATAGGATGGGAAGGGAATTCAATTGGGAGATTTTCATTCAAGAGTTTCACGAGAAGTACATTCCCGTGATTGCACAAGAAAGAAAACTTCAAGAGTTCAATGACTTGAAGCAAGGCAATAGGACGGTGGAGGAATATATATTGGAGTTCGAGAGACTATCACCATATGCCACTCACATCACCGACCACGATTCTCATAAAGGCCCATTTCATATGCTCCACGCTCTCATGCGGCTCCGACTTTTCGTCCCCAGGTCCTTGGGAACAAAAAACCCCGTATTACTGGTCCCCTGATGCCTTCGGCTCTTCCAGCTCCGGCACCACCAGCTCCCGTGGCTCAGGCTCCTATCCGATGCACATATTGTCAGAGAAAACATCTGGTTGAGCACTGTTGGAGACTTCAGGACAAGTGCTACTAGTGCGGGTCCTCGGATCATAAGTTAGACACATGCCCTCATGTGAGACCGGCGATTCAGGCCCGAGCTTACACCCTTGAGGGTGAGGAGGATAATGCTGAGATAGACCAGAATGCCATCGTGGAAGGTACGATAACCATTCATGACATACCATTGCATGCATTGTTTGATCCCGGGGCCACGCATTCATTCATATCCCGGGATGTTGTTGCTTCTTTGCCTTTGCATGTTGAGTTTCCTGCATATGTGTATGTTGTTTATTCTCCGTTGGGTGGTCGTTTGGAGATGGATAAGATCTACAGGGGTTGTCTAGTTTGTTTTAAAGATCGGGTTTTTCCGACGGATTTGATTGAGATGCCTATGCAGAGGTATGGAGCAATCCTTGGGATGGATTGGCTTTTCACACATCGGGCGGTTATGGGTTGCCGAGAGAAGAAAGTTTTGCTGGGTTCTGTCGTGTTTACGGGTGAGGGGTTGAAGTCACCCCGTTTGTGTCTTTTATAGAAGCAAGTAAGCTTATCCGGGATGACGCGACAGGTTTCGTGGCTTACCTCCTTAACAAACCAAAGGATCAAGCTGAGCTTGAGGAGACAGAGGTTGTGAGAGAATTTGCCGATGTTTTTCCCGAGAGTGTAGGTTCTCAGCCACCTGACCGGGACATCGAGTTTGTAATTGACCTCTATCCCGGATCTGAGCCTTTCTCTAAGACACCCTACCGGATGGCTCCTGCCGAGTTAAAGGAGTTGAAGACACAACTTGAAGAGTTGTTGGCTTGCGGTTATATCCATCTGAGCGCTTCTCCGTGGGGTGCTCCGGTCTTGTTTGTAAAGAAGAAGGACGGGACCTTGAGGATGTGTATAGATTATCTCTATCTAAACTGGATAATGATAAAGAACAAGTATCCTTTGCCCCACATCGAGGAGTTATTTGATCTTCTGCAAGGTTCTCGGGTGTACTCCAAGTTAGATCTAAGGCAAGGATATTACCAACTTTGTATCCGGGAGGAAGATATCCCTAAGATGGCTTTCAATACCCGGTATGGACACTTCGAATTCGTGGTGATACCGTTTGGGTTGATTAATTCTCCAGCTGTGTTCATGGACATGATGCACCGAGTGTTCAGACAATTTCTCGATAAGTTTGTGGTGATCTTCATAGATGATATTTTGGTGTATTCGAGGTCCGCAGAAGAACACGCTAATCACCTTCGTTTGGTTTTGGAGACTCCAAGAGAGCACAAGATTTACGCCAAGTTTAGCAAGTGCGAGTTGTGGATTGACAGAGTCACATTCCTAGGCCACATAATCTCAGGCAATGGAATTGAAATCGATCCCTCCAAGATAGAAACAGTGGCTCAGTGGGAGAGACCCAAGAACGCCTCCGAAGTAAGACGTTTCCTTGGGTTAGCGGATTATTATAGGAGATTTGTGAAGGATTTCTCCAAGATTGTAGGTCCGTTGACTCGGTTAACCAAGAAGAAGGTGAAATACAAGTGGGATGACAAGTGTGAGAAGAGTTTCCAAGCTTTAAAGGAACATTTAACTTCTGTACCAATTCTTACCTTACCCGAAGGATCCGAAGGCTATTCAGTTTATATAGATGCTTCTAAGGAAGGCCTCGGATGCGTGTTGATGCAAGATGGTCGAGTGGTGGCCTATGCATCGAGAAAGTTGAAGGAACACGAAAAGAATTACCCCACTCATGATCTTGAGCTTGCGGCGGTCGTGTTTGCTTTGTCGAAGTGGCGCTATTACCTTTATGGAATGACATTTGAGATTTTCACGAATCATAAGAGCCTCAAATACTTGTTTTCTCAAAAGGAGCTGAACAATAGACAGAGGCGATGGATGGAATTATTAGAGGACTATGATTACACGATCCAATACCATCCAGGAAAGGCGAATGTAGTGGCGGGCGCTTTAAGTCTGAAAGCTAGTGTTTTGGAATTAAGTGTTGGATCTTGAGGACGGGATTCAGTAGTAGTGGCTTCTATGGCACGATTGGCTAACATCTCAGTTCAACCAGAGGTAAAGCAGATGTTGTTGATGCTTAGGCTTCGGATGTAGAGATTCAGAGATTAGTGGCTCATTCAAGGGTTGATCCTGAGAGTAAGTTTGGGTTCGACGATTCGGGTCTTTTCAGATTCAAGACAAGAGTTTGTGTGCCAAAAGAGCTCAAGAGGTTGGTACTTAAGGAAGCACACCATTCAGGATATTCTATTCACCCCCGTGGTATGAAGATGTACCGAGACTTGAGAGAATTGTATTGGTGGAATGGCATAAAGAGAGATGCCGCGAACTTCGTGAAACGATGCCTCGTATGCCAAATGGTGAAAGTAGAGCACCAGAAATCGGGAGGAACTCTCCAACCACTTTCGATTCCCGAATGGAAGTGGGAGCAAGTGATAATGGACTTTATGTCCGGTTTGCCGAGGTCTAGGGGAGGATTCATGGAATTTGGGTAATCGTCGACCGCTTGACGAAGTCTGCACATTTTCTCAAGGTTAAGATGTCTTACAAAGTTCCTAAGCTAGTCGAGCTATATTGTAATGAGATTGTGAGACTTCACGGTGTACCGGTAAGCATTATTTCGGATCGGGATCCTCGATTTTGGCCAATCGGAGAGGTTGATTCGGTATTTAGAGGATTTGTTGAGGTCTTACATTTTGGATTTCAAGGATAAGTGGGATAAGTACCTTGCTCTTATTGAGTTTACCTATAATAACATTTATCAAGCATCGATCAAGATGGCTCCCTATGAGGCACTTTACGAGAGAAAGTGTAGGTCACCTCTATTTTATGATATTGAGGATTGGAGGTGGACCGAAGAGAATAAGCTTGAAAAAGAAATGCCTCTGGAGAAGATCGATAAGACCACTGCTAAGGTTAAATTGATCCAACAGAGAATGAAGGCAGCTCCGGATAGACAGGAGAAGTATGCTAATAAGAGAAGGAGACCTCTCGAATTTGAGGTAGGAGATCGGGTTTTCTTGAAAGCATCCCCTAGGAAGGGATTCTCTAGAATTGGTCGAGGTGGGAAGTTGAATCCAAGGTATCTAGGACCGTTTGAGATTCTTGAGAGAGTTTGAGAAATGGCTTATAGGTTAGATTTGCCACCTAGTTTGACCGGGATACACAACGCGTTCCACGTTTCTCAGCTCAGGAAGTTCTATCCCAATGAAACAACCATACTCCCAGTTGAAGAGGTACAACTGAGCCAAATTTGATGATTATAAGGCACCCCGTTGCGATTCAAGACCGGAAGATGCAAGTTTTAAGGAACCGGCAGATTTTCTTGGTCCGAGTTTTGTGGAGAGATCAGAAATCAGAAGAGTCTACTTGGGAGACTGAGAAGAAGATGAGTCAGTTGTATCCGGATTTGTTCTCGTGTTCAGAAGTGAACTTGGGGACCAGGTTCTCCGAAGGGGGGAGGTTGTAACACCTTGTGTTTACGGACCGACAGGTAAATGTGTGATTTAATTATTATTTGCATTTTTGTGTGATACGTGGACATATTTGCAAGCTTTTATTTATTTTGGGACCTTCATGGATTAGTTTTGGACTCCATTGTTACTTATTTGAATGTTTTGTGGGGGTTTTGCAAATATGACCTTTTGAGTCCCTAGGACGTTTCCTGAGCTTGGGAACTCCGATGCGAGTTCCGACACCTTCATTGAGTTCCTTTCGATGATTGGGACTTAATGAGCCTAACTCCATAATTTTTCGACCTAGTTTCGACCCTCGTTTACATGAAATACGACCCACGTACACAAATACACACCTAATACCTAATTGGGACCCACACCCATACATTGGCAAGACTTTTTTCTCCCTTTTCCTTACACAAAATCAGCCCCTCTTCACTCTCTCTCCCTCAAACCGATCAGCAACACCAAGAAAGAAGGAAAGAAGAATTCTCCAAGTTCCAAATTCCATTATTGCCCAACCAAGCTCAAGACCCACCTTCATCTTGCATTTTCTCTTCTAGGTAATTTGATATTTACACTCCTTATGCTCTTGTGTCTTCATACATGTAAGAATATCATGGATTAATTGGTTGATATGTTGGGATTGCATATGGGGTAAATAGTAAGGGTTTGATGGGTTTTATAGCTTGATGCATTTCCATGAGATTAGTTGGCATTTGTTGCATATTTGGTGATTATTGATGCATTTGCTTGAGTTATTTATGACTTCTTGGCTTGGTAGTTGATTGGGGAGTATTTCAGCATTAATGCATGTATGGGTTTGTGAGGAGGAAGCTTGAAAGCATGATTCTTTGGTCATTTTGATGCTTATATGTGCCTATGAGATGAATGGAAGCATGCATGAGTGATGGTTTTGGCATGGAGATTCACCTTGATCCTTTCATCCCACTTCTTGCATACGTGTAGTATAATGTGTTAGGAAGTAGTTTTGAGCTTTGTGGTGTTGAGAAGTTGTTTATATGATTCATTTGTGCGCCTTTGAACATCAAATGCATCAATTATGCTCTTAAGTGCGTATGTGATTGGAACTTGATGATTTGAGCATGATTTCTTGATCTCTTGATGCTATGTGCTTTCTTTTATGTTAATGCATGAGTTTAGGTATTAATGTATGAGTTTGGATTGAGTTTGGAGTGCTTGAGCTTGCCTTAAACTTGTTTTGGCCGAAGTGTGCTTGAAAAATGGATTTTGGGATGCAGGGCTTGATCAACGACCGTTGGAATTTAGTACAGGGGTTCCAACGGCCGTTGGAATGGGCATGCATAGTAGGGAGCTACTGCATCATTCCAACAACAGTTGGAAATCATGAAGAGATTATCAACGGTCGTTGATCCACTCTAGTCCCTTCGGCCTTTTTCTTTCGTTGTTTCTTCATTTCTCGTGGCTTCCATGCACCTTTCCCACCCCCAATATGACTCCTAAGCTTGTATAACATGTTGTATGATGTGTGTGCTTGAATGTGTTAGAATTTGGCTCGATTTTGTATGTATTTGTTTGAGTTTTGGTTCTTTATGCCCTAATTGGTACGTGTGTGCATTCCTTGCTCATTCATTGCATCTCAAGCATATCTCTTCATTTCCGAGCGTCACTTTGATCATATAGAGTTAAGTCTTGTACTCTTTGTATTTCTTTTCAGAGGTGGAGGTTCCCGTTGATGAGCCAGAGACTTAGATCGCTCACTCACTTGTCCACTTTTTGCTATCTACGTATAAGGTGAGGTTTAGGTTTTTATAGTGCGACCTATAACCTTATGTGACATTTTCTTGCCCCGCATGTGCCTCTATTTTGATATATAAATATGTAAACAAGTGTTGTAACTAGATATGATTATAGTCTTGTGGTCGGCTTTTGTTTTGGAAATGTTATATAGGCCTATGTAAGCTATTTTGGAAAATGTGTGAGTTGAGTTGTGATGTGTAGCGAGATGAGCCATGAGATATTGGCATGTGTTGAGTAGTGTTTGTGATTGTGAGCTCAAGGCGTTATGGGTAAGGACCCCTCGGAACGGTGTAGGACTGTCGAGGTTTAACCTGTGCATATACTCCACCCAAGATATTATGCGCGACCTCTGAGAGTTCGAGAAGGTGTACATCTTGATGCCTCCAATGTGTTACGGAGAGGGCACGTTGTGAGTTTGCTACCCCTTGTGACGTCATGATGAAGATGGTTTGAGCCGCTCATGGCTCTTCCATTGATTGGTTGGATAGATGTGTTGTGATTTGGTTTTGGTTATTTAGTGTTGTGTACATGAAGCAGGTTAGAAACTCGTACTCACTGAGCATGTGTACGTGCGTGTTGTGGAATTTATGAATCGAGTGGGATTTGTGAAAATTACATATGTATTTTGTTTGTGAAACCTAATCCGGGTTCATGAATTCACCCCTTTGTTATGTGCTTTGTTATATCTATCTAGTGTTGGGGGGAGGGTGCGTTAGCTGCTACACTCAGTCAGCTATCTAACTCCTCGCTTTTACCTTTCAGTTGCAGGTGTCTTTTGGCCGTGAGCTAGGCGGAGAAGTGTGTCAGCACTTGTACACTTTTGTGTCTAGGTCTGGTGGCATTACATACATTTCTGCTTTGATTATGTATTATTTTTGGATACTTGTGATACATTGTATATTCATTTTGATAGGCCTTGTCGGCCATTATGAATTTGATGTGGATATTATGTATATTGATCTTATGAAATGTTTGATTTTTATTTTACTGCTTCCGCGCAGTTTGAGTCTTTTGATTTTTGTTAGCTCCGCCTAGCTTAGTGTGTGAGTGGTCACCGTTCGCTAGGGTTTGGATTCGGGTGAGGACTTATTTTATAACCGGGTTCGGATTTTGGTGCGGGGGATGTGGACCCTTTTGTATGGGGCGCTACATATTAGGCGCTTATTTGATGTGTCTTGTATTTGATTCATGATTTATTTGTGTAATATTATGTTATTTGCTTCAATATGCTTAAGTATGAACGTATATGAAGTGCATTGCATCATTTGCATCTATATGCATTTGCCGAGCATTTATTTGGTTCATTTTGAGTCTTAGCATTATGTCTTGTGTTTATATTGTTCAAGTGGAGTAGTTTGTTGGTGTGGAGCTGCTCCGTATGTGTGCTTTAGGCTCGTTCATTCTATTTGTTCGTTAAGGTGAGATTTTCTTTCTTTTAGTTAATATGACCTACAACTTTAAATGTGTTTTAAGCCCACATGCGACCTACGTTGTGTTAAACACTTACCCACTTGTTTAGTAACATAAAAAAACGACTCTTACTTAAAGACTGACAAGATCAAGAAATTTAACCTAATGCGGTGTAACAGAGCATTCTACTATTGTGTTAAAGGTAGGCATCCACTTAAACAATTAATCAAAAAATAATTCAGTAATATATATAATCTTTTGCATCTGAAGTTTCGTGTAATTCTCATTGAAACTCAAGCAAATAGAAAATGTTTAATATTTAGTAAACTAATGTTGAACACATTCATAAAATCCATTATCATGTGTAGTTTGTGAAGTTTGGCTATCGTCGGATATCCATGCGAGAGTTTTGCCAACCAAAGCAAATCTTAAAGGCTACAACAACTTAGAGGTTTCGGCATCCGATTCAGAAAGAGATATTCGTCATTCTGTTTTGTTCTAAGATAACACCATAGGGTCTGTGATTTGGATCCCTAGAAGAGGTAGACTCTCCCACATTTCGTGGGCAAAGCTTTTGTGATAGAAGGTGGTGTGATTGGTGCTATTGCTAGACAATGGGTGTAACGCCGCAATATATGAACATTGTGGCAGATCCCCAACAATAACAGCATGGGACATGACTGAAGGGTATGAGACTGTATGAGGTAGATAAAGGCGGTGCCACATTGCTCATAGAGCTGTTTATGTATAACAAATGAGAGGTAGAGAAAATATTTTCTTGAGAGAGAATTTTTAGTCCTAATTTGACACAAATATAACACGTATTCTTACTTGAAAACCTAATTCTCATCTAACCTTACACGTGAAATTCTTTTGATAAATTTCATAAGTGATATATAAATATCGATTACGAATTTCAGCTAACGGTTAATAATCGATAAACTTAAATCACAGTATCAATAACGGAGATTAGCTAGTAGTTTTGTAGCTAAATTTGATGTTGTCACGAACTTAATTGGTAATCGATCACAAAAGTTTTAAAAACTATGTATCAATAATCTATACTATTATTAAGTGTTAAGGTAGATAAAAGCCGTCTTGGTATCTTCGATTCTTGAATTTTTTTTAAAGTCTTTTTTCCTTTGTCTTTAATTTATTCACTTATTATCTCTTAACTTTCTTTTTTTCTTGAATCACATTAATCTTTTCATATTGATAGTGTTGGAAATGATAAGGAGAAATCAAGCACCAAACATAATAAATTTGTGTGAAGGGAAGACCACCACAGGCGTTGAGCCTCAGGAACTGGGTTCCCAATGAACATGGATTCTACCAGCTAGGGTAACAACTTAAAGATGAAGAAGATGAAGCTGTGAAAGCTTGAAAGATGTGCAACAATGGGATTTTTCTAGTTCAGTGTGTTTCTTATGAATGAAGAAAATTGTGAAGTAGATTACTTGAGGAAAGTGTAAGTGTGAATTTCCCTATTTTTAGGTTAAGGCTGAGGGGTGTTTAGTAATATTAACCAAGTGGTCCCGAAATAGTATTACCCTAGACACGTGGCGGGAAGCGAGTGCCTGAGAGCGACGTGCATGTGTCACTATCACATTTTAGGCAGTTATGCACAACTGTTTTAACAGCGGCAGTTATGGGATTATTCCCTCGAGCGGTGAGACACTTGTCTCGGGGGCCGAGCGTAGGGACGCTTGGAAGTGGATTCTCTGCAAGAGGAGGTGAACTGAACCTACGAGCGTTAGGGACTTGAGGGTTGAATCACTCGAGGGTGAGGTTTGACTTGGGGTAATCTCTCAAGGGAGATCAGCTGCAAGAATTGATGTTGGGCCCAGACCACGAGCCTCAATTGCTCGAGCGTTCTATTGAGATACTACTGGGCCATGAAGGGAGTGTTCCACAATCATGACACGTGGACGGTGGAGAGGCGAGCGTATTCTGGGTCCATCATTTTCCCCCCAAATTCTGCAGTGAGGCTTGAGCGTACTGCAGAATTTCAAATACTTCCGAGCTCTTCTGTTCGGAATAGGAAAGGTCAGGACCTTCTAATTGTAAATCACAGTGAGCGTCTCTGCAACGAACATAACTGGCGCTGCATTAAATGCTATCTTATCTCGCAGGTACTTTCTGCAGTCGCATTAAATGTGGGGTGGAGGCGTGGGCGTGTGAGACTTGGATGACGTGAGATGGTTACCAAAAGTATTGCGGTTACCAAGGCGGGAAATGATTGCACTTTGAATCTATGCATATCCAGTACTGTATAAATAGGGATTTTACAGATTCATTCCATTATTTACGCATCAAAGCAAACTTAAGCACCCATTTTTCTCTGCAAGTTCTTATGTTTTCGGCGAAATCTTTAAATTTCCGATTAAGGTAACCATCATCCTTATCAATCTTGTACTAACATTAGGCTTTAGGTTGAGAGAATCATTGTCCAACTGTCGAGGGCAACTATCAATCCCAGGAGCCCTAAGTTTCCAATTTTTTTTCTTCCCAAAAATCCCATTTTACGCAAATATCAAGTTTCATGGGTGGTAGAGACTCTCCCAGTGATTCAGCAGTCAGCAATATCACACAAGAGATAGAGGATATGTCTCCTCATGCATCTCCCCTTTGAGGTAATATCCCGATAGCAATTCCGGTGGAAAGAGCGGAAGATGAGAAAGAGACAATCTCGGTAGCTTTACCTGTTGCCAGCATGAGGGGGATTGGGCATGACGAAGAATTAGATGGGGCGGTGCGAGGGATGCACGAGCGTCCACCTACGGACATAGCAGGACTATTCAAGCAAACTAATGATGAGACAGGGCGAGAAGGTCCTTTCGGTGACTAACACTACCATAAGGCCTCAGGACCACATAGTGACGGTGGCGTTGAATCTCATGGAAGAGGGACCATCCAAGTGTTAGGAATAGTGCCCTGAAAGCATTAGTGCTTTACTTATTC
>JBBMKE010000002.1:13591181-13613741 GCA_037834125.1 Lippia alba | reverse complement strand
TATATATATATATATATCTTTATTTTATTTTATAGAACAATAACAAGAATTCCAATTTTACTAGAGTATATATTTCTAGAAGAAATTAAAGAAAAATTTATTTTTATAATTAATTAAGTCAAATCAAATCTCATATAATTAATTGTACTCACTAATGAACGGTGTCTGAGTGAAACAAGTAAAAAATTCGTCCAAAAAATTACGGGCAGTAATACTACACAAATTTTAAAATCTTAAAACTAAAATTAAATGAATTAAAATACTAGCACACCCAATCACACTTTACAACTTTGGTATTAACTATTAAGGGTAGACATAAAATTGGGAGTTGAAGTAAGTAGTTGAGTTTTCCCATCTGCATTGATTCCCACAATCATAATTTTGTCCAAAACAACAGCCTGGTCTGGTGGATGTCCATCTTGTAAGGCATAAGCTATGCAGGGCCGAGTTGTGTTTATGTGCTTCTTCAATAATCACCACGCGAGGCCAAATATGCAGGGCGGCACCGCCGCCGTGACTTGAGACAAATTTCCACAATAAGATGGTTTTGGATAGGGATGTGTATTCGGTATTTATCAAATTGATCGAATTGAAATTTCGATACGTCGAGAAGACCTATTGAATACTAATATTGGAATGATTTTGTTTCGGTATGGTAGAAATCAAATTATCTATTTTTTTTTAAGAGGGAAGGCATTACAAATTAAGATGAGAAAGTGAAATTATATTGTTTAACTGTTCTAAGTGTTGGTGAGTTAAAATTTATTAAAACGTGTTTAGGATAATTGGAATTTGATGGAAAATGTAATAAATAACATATACTATTTTTAAAAAAAAAAGTAATTTCCTATTTCGATTGATTTGGTATACTGCACCTAAATACCAATATCCGGTAAAATATTGAATTTAAAAAAAATATATGTACGGAATATTGATTCCTTTTTTTTATGTACCAAATTTTCGATTTCGGAATGTCCCGTATGTAATACCAAATTATGCACACTCCCAGTCTGAAACATTCAAATCCAGAAGTTTAGGACCGTCAACGGATAGAGTTTTAATGAACTTGATCCGAATTTTAATATATTCGACCAATAAAAAAGTTTGATATGCCATTATAAATACTCTATATTCAAAATAAATGAAGTCAATATGAAATTAAGAGATTCGTTGGTCTAATCCGAGTCCCATTTTTCTAATATTTATTAAATTAATTATTTTTTATGTTAATAAAAACAATTAAAATTAAATCTTCGACACAATTTAAAGAATATATTTGCACTACGCAAATTAAATCACATTTTTTATACACGCATATTCCTTACATCATATATTTTTTGAAATAAAATCAATAAAATAACTGATCCGTTTCAAAAAAAGAGAAATTGAGATTGCAAACCCTATTTTTTTCCCCATTTCTCCAACTGCATCGTCTCCAATTGGGAGCTTTCTGCCATATGCCGTGAAATATCCCATCTCCGCCGACCTCCAACCGCCACCAAGCTTCCCACTACTGCCACCGCCTAATGCCGTCGCCGCCACCGCTACCCAACGTCGTAAAAAGACCATTATCAGATGGAATTATCCATTAAATTAAGCCATCTCCATTTCTACTCTTCTTCACTTCGTCATGACTCGCCAGCCACGTCTCTCAAAATAAATGGTATGTATAATTGTATGTATAGTGATTATTTCTCTAAAGATTTTATTTTCAAAATTAAATTTTGATGTATTTTGTACAGCAGGCAAAAGGGAACAAAGGGTTTTCGATCGACCTTCCACCCGACCAGTAAATCATCTTTCTAACTCACTTTGTATATTTGTTTTCTTGTTATTCATATATGTGGTTGTTTGTCAAGAAATGAAGAAGAAATGGTTTATTGCTGTATTGGGCCTTTGTGTGGCAATTTTGTGTTTAGTTATGTGCATTAATTCTATATCTTTTTGAGAAAAAGAACTTGTATACTTTATTAGAAGTATGACTGATTAGTGTTTATTCATTAATCTAAGCACTCTCACAACTTGGACATTGTTAAAAGTTTTATTTACATCCAAAACTAAATAATTGTTCGAATTGAGATCATTCGGGTGGCTTCTGTTATGTAAATACCTGATGAAAATTGCATAAACTACGATTTCAGATTTTCTTTTCTTTTTATCATTTCTATCTTGGTTTTGGTCCTTTTGGATTGAGATCTCTTAATTGGTATATTTGCTCACTTTAATATAAAAAATAACCAGCGGATCAGATTTCTCCTCATTTTCTATTCAATTTTGCATCGGTCGAGTATGACCTAACTAACTGAAGGAAATGAGTTAAGAAAGTATATTGAGAGTAGATTGATGCAAAAACCCCATGAAATTGTTGAAGAATAAGTGATCGACAAACTTATTATATTCTGGAGAGAACTTTTGAGTGATGGTAGATCAGGTCTATGGAGAAGTGGCTTCCTTAAGCAGGACTATGTTATGTTGCTTTGATACCATTGTAATGCTTGCGGATTGGGGTATACTCTCAAGCGAGTTAAGTTGTTTTGTTGATATATTATTTTCATCTCAAAATTTGGACCAAATGTGAGCTGATTGAAGTAGGGAGTAGGGACGGGGTAACAAATATGTTTTTCTTAAATGTTTATAAATATATGATAATTTCTTGAAGTGCAATAAATGAGTGTTTTTCATTAAGGTATCAGCCATAGAATCTGAGAATATTGTAATTTCTACATGCTAATTATTTGGATGTTATCATACTTCCATGATTTGCAGACAGTTCTTTTGCTAAAGTATTGATCTTAACAGTTGGCTTCTCTTCATGGATTTCACTTTGGCTTGTGGACTCCGAAAAAACCATATCTGAGACATTCAAAAACTTGTGAGCTAAATTCTTTTCGATGTTTAATTTTAACTCTTTCACAAAGATTTTTTTAGGCCATTGTGTTAATCTTAATAGATAATAGACTATATTATTCACACTTTTAACCACCACAGACTGCCTTCTACATGAATCAACAAATGATTCAAGGAGAGATAAGTATCGAACCCGTAGATCTTTTTACCATGAAGAGAATCTCAATAGAACATGCAAGGACTGTGAATGTTCTGGAAGGCAAAAAGTTTCAGGAATCGTAGTTAATTCTGAACTTACTGGTACAGGATCCACTGAATCTTCATATCCATTATCAGGTATTTACCCATTAGATTCCCTTTGTTTTTTATTTAAATTATTTATCCCTGTTATTCTCACAACTCCCCCCACCCCTCCTTGTATTTCGTTTTTTCAGAAATTTGGTTGAATGCAAAGGTCAGAGGAATTCTCTTTTATGCTGTAACAGCTTGTGCTGCCATCGTTTTTTTCGTGCCCATGCTTCTAGAACATCCCTTTGTCCTCATGCTTGATCGGTACCGCAGGAAAGCCCACTATATTGTTGCCAAAGCTTGGGCATTTCTGTCAATTGCTCCTTTTGTTAAGATTGAATATGAAGGATTGGAGAATCTGCCTCCAACAGATGTCCCCGCTGTGTATGTGTCGAATCATCAGAGCTTTCTAGATATATATACTCTTCTGACTCTTGGGAGAGGCTTCAAATTCATTAGCAAGACTTCGATTTTCCTTTTTCCAATTATTGGTTGGGCCATGTTTTTGCTGGGTGTCATTCCTTTAAAGCGCATGGACAGCAGAAGTCAATTGGTACTCATTTCTTCTTTTTAATTTGGGTTGATTACATCGACTTACCTTGAGGTTTAGCCTAATTACAAAAACTTCCCCTAAGGTTTGAGGTATTGCAAAAACTTCTCTTAGGATAACCTGAGTTTTGTCCTAGCGCATGCTATATAATAGTCATGAACTTAAACTAAACATTGACCAGTAAGTCCCTTAGGAAAGATCGAATAGAAAATATAGGTATGTCATCAAAATTGATGTAATGTAAAATGATTTACAGGGTATGTTTTTGTAATTTCTCATATTTCAAGGGATGTTTGTATAATTAGGTCAAATCTCTGGGTATGTTGTTGCAATTATCCCGTTTAACTTTTAATTCACATTAAAGCAATTGTGTCTCTCACTATTATTATTATTATTATTATTATTGTTGTTGTTGTTGTTGTTGTTGTTGTTGTTGCTGCAACTTTGTTTCTTTGCTTTTGTTTTTTCTTTAAGTTGTTGCAACTGTTCATTTAGGACTGCCTTAAGCGATGCATTACTTTGATCAAGAAGGGGGCATCGGTTTTCTTCTTTCCAGAAGGTACTCGGAGTAAAGATGGGCATTTAGGTCCTTTTAAGGTAGGATTTGTTTCCTCCTCTATGGCTGTTCCTCAAGATAAACTGTTAATTTATATTGCCATTACAATTCTTGCATGAAGCTTCAAATATATTAAGTGGAAAACTACTAAGTTTCTACATTTTGTTGTTGTATATATAATATATCTATTGGGGGAGAATTCTTATGTTGACTGGTTCTCGGGCCCCATTTATGCACCAATTGTTCAGATTGCGTCACATTATGGTTATTTCAAATTAATTATTGATGCATCAACATCTTAACAGAAATTCTTAGAAGAAGTGATTTTGTGCTTTTAACCTAAAGAACAGAAATGGGTTGGGTTGTTTTGCTGCTTGTTCCTGAAATAAAGCTAGAAGCACCATTTTTCTTTTGAGGGGTAAGCTTTAAGGTTATTCTTTTCTACTATGTAAAAGCGTTTTTGCTCTTTCTTCTCTAAACACTCCCCAAGTCCCTACTTTTACTATGATAACATTTTACAATTTTAACTTCTCCTAATTCCTAAAGCAGAAGTTTTGGCAAACGCACCCGAAACTTATATTTGAACTCTCATTTAGGCTATCCGTTGAATTGTAACGGTGGATCTGAAATCAACTCATTTAGATTCTTTCTGTAAAGGGATAATTACACTTAAGATACCCTGACGCAAAATCTCCCTGAGGGTTGAGAAATTACAAAACCTTTCCCTTCACCTTTCCCTTCAGTGTTGGAAATTATTTATTTTTCGCTGGAAATTAGACATGTATTAACACCTAAAGTACGGATGACAATGTGAAACATTTGAAAGTTAGGATAAAAAGTTGGAAAAACGGTCATAATACATGGGGTAAATTGTTTTTTCTTGTGCCTTTTAACATACATTACTATAGTTTGTGATCACACTATTGTATGACCGATTGTTTTGCAGAAAGGTGCATTCAGTGTTGCTGCAAAGACTGGCGTTCCTGTTGTTCCAATAACTCTTGTTGGAACAGGCTCGATCATGCCTGCCGGTATGGAGGGAAGAGTAAATCCAGGATCAATCAAACTTATTGTTCACCCCTCTGTAGTAGGAGATAAACCTGACGCACTTTGCAATGAGGCCAGAAATATTATTGCTAATGAGCTCAATCGACATGGCTAAGAGCATCAATTTCTTTTGAAGATTATGAAGATGGATAGTTTTTTTTTTCCTCTTTTTCACCGGAAATTTTCTTCTGTTTAATGGGGTGCCTAAACTGGTGCCTTGAGCAGTAATATGGCAATAACACATTTTCTCTTGTTTCATATTTTGAATAATTATAAAGCTATCTTTTGTAAGCTGAAAAAAAAAATGACATGAACGTTGCAATAATACAATTGTGGCTCTAAAGTTGATATTGATTGATTAACGGTGTTGGAACTGTTTATGGCATGATTAACAATTTGATATGAAGTTGTCGGAGAGGATGGTGGTGACATAAGAATGGGAATGGTACTTGCTGTTTTAATTTTTATTGTTTTAATTTATTTACTAGGTTTACTTCTGTTTCTATACATACCTATTGGAGTTGGTTATACTACAATTTGTATCCATCTTACATAAAAGAATTGTAATATATGCACATTTATTGGAAATTTTATTATAAATTTATATATATTCATCTTAAAATTTTTCATGTGTAATTTTTTTTCTTTTTGTAAATTGATACATGGTGATGCACGTAAAAAATACGACAACACTAAATTTATAGAAGTAAACTGAAATTATGGGAAACTTAAGAATCAACGATGAAAAGGAGAATTTATTATTATTCGATCAATAAAAGATTACAGAGAAAATTCTATAAGGATGATTAGATGAACTCTCACAATACAACGATAAAAGCCTAAAAAAATTACAACCATGAAAGCATAGAAAAATAACTTTTCCAGATTAAATTTTTTTTTTAACTTTTCCAGATTAAAAGAATTTTTGTGTTTTTTCAGAGCAGGATTCTCCCTTTTTTATACTTATTCTTTTCCTATATTCTAGCTGGGTATTTACACTTATCAAAATGTAACAAAAAGATAAACACTCATTTAAGATAAGCAAGATAAATATTATCATTCCCAACAATTTAGTATCCCTCTTTCTTCATACTTCTCTCATGCGTAACAGATCAGTATTCAGAATTTTTATACTTATTCTTTTCCTATATTCTAGCTGGTATTTACATTTTATCAAAATGTAACAAAAAGACAAACACTCATTTAAGATAAGCAAGATAATATTATCATTCCCAACAATTTAGTATCCCTCTTTCTTCATACTTCTCTCATGCGTAACAGATCAGTATTCTTCTGATTAAGATATAGGCGTGGGCTTGGCCTATATCGTGTATGCCGCATCACATGGGTATATATAATTGACCTCATTTATACATAAGCGAAATTCTTAACTTTATACATATAATATTTTCACATCAGCAAAATTGGTTTGAGCTGAAATCGAATGAAAATTATAAAAATTTTAAATTAAAAGATAAAATTAAAAAAGACCAAAATCGGGAAAAAGTTTAAGTTATTAAACTATTTTTACAATTTTTTCATGTCCAATAAATTTTGTCCAAATAGAGCTACGGGAGTCAACAACCCAATTAGAAAAGAGATTTTTTAAAAAAGGAAGAAAACGTACAATAATTGACAAATTTAAGTGGGTGGCAGCCTCTTGCTTTATCGGGACCTATCCCTTTAACAAAAGCCTCATCACATTAACAAAAGGAAAAAGTGAGGAGCCCATGTTTCACTTTATTTTATTACACTCAATTATTTATAAGTTTAATTTAATTACAATTCAATCTCTATTTTTTATATATTTATAATATAATTTTCAAATTTTACTTGACGTACCTAACATCTCTTAAAATTTCATTAGATTGGTCAATTATCCTTCCTAAATTATCTCTGAATTTATTACTAATCATTCGTAAAGTTTTTTTTAATAACAAAACGATCCTTGTACTTTTTAAAATTTACGAAGGATAATTGACTAATTTAACGGAACTCTAACAGATGTTAGAGATTTTAAACGGAATGTAAAATCTAGGAATTACATTATAAATATGTAAAAAATAGAGACTGAATTGTAATTAGATCAACCTGAAGATAGTTAACGGAATGTAAAATCTAGGAATTATATTATAAATATGTAAAGAATAACGAACTGAATTATAATTAAATCAATATGAAGATAGTTAGATGTAATTATTCCAATTTTATACTGCAATGTACAGATATGAGAAAACACAATATGATATAACATGATTTTTTTTTTTGGTCAACGATATAACATGATTTGATGTCATATATATATCCTACAATTTGGCAGGTTTCATACATCACATGTTGCATCATGCAAAATCCAAATAAATCAATTTCTCAGCTGCTTTGCATTTCGCTTTCCCACTTCATCTCGGCGGAAATTGTAGTCTCCGCTGCCCTCGGTAAGACAATTAATCAATACAGTAGTTAGTTGTGTAGTTTGAAGAGAAAATTTTAAAAATGGAAATTTTCATGAAACAATAAGAGAAATTGTTTTACAGACTAAATCACTGAAATTTTTTTCACGTAGAACTCTGAAAATGGCGGAAGCTGTCGTCTCACTTGCTCTGGAAACCCTTCGCGAATTATTGCTTGAAGAAGCAAGATTCTTATCTGGTGTGGGCAGTGAAGTAAGGGCGTTGGAGAAGCAGCTAAAGGAGATAAAATGTCTCCTTAAAGATGCGGACAAAAGGCAATACGGAAGCGAAACCATAAGTAATTGGATCGCTCAAATCAGAGATCTTGCTCATAGATCCGAAGATGCGATTGAAACCTATGCCATCAAAATCTCTTCGGAGAGGGGACGGGGCTTGAAGAAGCTCCTTCGCAGATTTTCTTGTCTCATGAACAAGTGTTTCTCACTCCACCAAATAGGCTCAGAAATTAAACAAATCAAATCTGAGATCGTAATAGTGAAACAAAGCATGCAAGAATTGGGCATAAAAAGCATCATTCAAGACGAAAGTTCAACTGCCAGCAAGAATGATAACCAACAATGGATAAGGCAAACCTCTTCCATTGAGAGTGAAGATTGTTTTGTGGGAAAGGGTGACGAACTGAAGCAACTTGTTTCCCTTATAGTTGGTGATAAAGAACAGAATGGGTCCGAGATGTCGATGAATACAACCTCTAAGCGAGTCATTTCTATATGGGGAATGGGTGGTACTGGGAAGACCACCATAGCCAGAAAAATATACAATCACACTGACACCAAACGCACTTTTGAATGTTTTGCTTGGGTTTGTATTACTCAGCGGTGTCATATCAGATCTGTTTTGGAGGACGTCCTCAAGCAACTAAACCCACAGAAAAGGGATGGTATTTCAAGTCTGAGCAATGCAGAGTTGCTTAAAGAACTTGGCCAAATTCAACAGGCGAAAAGATGCATGATTGTTCTTGATGATCTTTGGGAAATTCAAGATTGGAATGGTCTTAAACATGCCTTCCCTGTTCAGGGTTCAAGTAGCAAAGTGTTGATGACCACTCGGAACCAGAAGGTTGCAGACATGGGATTTGCATATGAACTTGGCTGTCTAAGCCCCGATGATGGATGGAAATTACTCAAGATTAAAGCATTTCCATACAACAATATCCCAGGTTGGTCACCTTTCCTGTATCATACCTCTGCTAATCATACATACATGGGCTCAGTAATTTGAACTATATATATATATATATATATATATATATACTAAAAAAACAATTTTATGTTGAATAAAAGTTTTAGGCGTCACAAAATTATGATTTGTATTTGAAATTAAAATTTCAACTTAAATAAATTGTATTTAGCACAACTAGGAAGATTATTATTTAGTGGGAGAAGGGATATTAGAAGGAGAAAAAAAAAAATTAGGAGAAAGAGAGAGACGTCTACAGAGAATTTAAAAGAAAAGAAGAACATCTTATTACTCAATAAATCTTTTGTTTTTGTTTTTTATGTTTTGAAGATAACTCTTTTGTTTTGAATGGGTTATAAATGAGGGCAAACCCTCCTAGCTATGATGCACGGACACAGCTACACGGATTTTTTCAAAATTTTAGTACACGACACGGCACCGACACGACTATATATATTCATTATTTTATAAGTATAAAATATATTTTGACCTATATAAACTATTTTTAATATTTAAAATTATCTCATTACAAAGTAAATATATATACTCTGTAGTCTGTTGTAGTCATCACTATTTATTAATGTCATATTGCCTTTGAAATAAGTTGGAAAAATAACAAAAAATAAGTTGAATAGAGTAACACACAAATTGAAATTCTGCCCAAAAGATTAACTACAAAGTCTGTGAGGTGGCTTACCCTAAATTCTAATTACCCTTAGAGCGCCGCATGTTCATCTTCATTTCTTCCCAACATATTCAACATATTCTTAGGTGGCTGACATACATCGGAATACACCAACACCAATCGCTACCGGCGCATAGGCCCTCCTCCGCCCGAAAATCCAACCACCACTGGCCCTTCTCCTGCCGAAAACCCTACCTCCATTGCTATTGTCATTGCCGTGGATATCTAATTTGGCCGACGATAATGGTGCTGTTGCCGTCCGAAGCCCTCACAACCACCGCTCCACCACCGTTACCACCGCAATGGCCAAGCCTTTACCATCTGAGTGGTTAAGAGATGCGGTGATGGAGTTTTCTCCGTCCAAAATGTGAATCCCTCTAGATCCGTGTCCAAGCTATGTCGGACACTCCGCAATGGAGTGTCCGACACCGTGTCGCTATTTACTTTTTTTTTTGGGACTCGGTTTACACGTGTCGGAGTAGTGTCCGTGTCGTGTCAGTGTCCGACACTATGGACAAGGCTCCGACACTGCACGATGACATTTTCCGGCGTGTCCGTGAATTAGAGCCTCCTGGTTATACTACTTGGGAGAATATTCTTAATGCTTTAATTAATTAACCTAACAGTTTGACTTTCTGATCATCAAATTAATTATTCTTCTACACACGTCTATGCTAATTCAACTTTTTACATATTCTATTAGTTAATTAACTAATTATAAAATTCAAGTATAATTTCTGACATCCTCCTTTAAACTTGATTTTGCCAAGCGAAGTTAATTTCAAATTTTCAGAAAAGTTTCCACCTTGAGTGGCTTGGTGAAAATATCTGCAACTTTATCTTGAGTCTCCACTTACTCGAGTTGGACTTTCTTCTTAGTAATTCACTCCCTTATGTAGTGGATATTGGGTAGCAAACTCATCCCACATCGAAAGATTGACAGATATTTGTTCAATATATAAGTATTCTCCCAACTCCATTAGTATGAGGCCTTTTGGGAGATGCCCAAAAACAACTCCTTGGGGGCTTGGCCTAATGCGGACAGTATCATACTAATTTGGAGTTGAGGTGAACGGCGAGTGTGGTCCTGACAAGTAGTATCAGAGCCCAGGTTCGGGCTTATTGGAGTGGTGGACTGCGAGTTCCTAATGTGACAACAAGACCGGAGACCTGTAGGGGTGCTTTGTGTTTATCGGAGTGGTGGACTACGAGTTCCTGAAGTGACAACAAGACCGGAGACCTACAGGGGTGTTTTGTGTTGAAAGTCTTCCTGGCAAGTGGTGGTCTTGGTTTGACAATTGGCGGAGTGGTGGACTGCGAGTTCCTGATGTGACAACAAGACCGGAGACTTGCAGGGGTGCTTTGTGTTGAAAGTCTTCCTGGCAAGTGGTGGTCTTGGTTTGACAATTGGTGTAGTCTTGGTTTGAGGGGAGGATTGTTGGGTAGCAAACCCATCCCATATCGGAAGATTGGCGGATATTTGTCCAATATATAAGTGTTCTCCTAACTCCATTAATATGGGGCCTTTTGGGAGATGCCAAAAAAAAATCCGTGCGGACTTGGCCCAAAGCGGACAATATCATACTAATTCGGAGTTAGGGTGAACGTGTGCACGGTCCTAATAGTGGAGTCGTGTATTGATGTGCTTACTTCTATCATGGAATATTGAATTTCTGTCTAACGTAATTGTTGTTGTTAGCATAGATGGTTGTTGTTTCCTTTTGCTCCATTCCTAGTTCATGTAACAAGTTTCTTAACCAAATTGCATGACATACACTTGATGTTGCCGCAACATATTCCGCCTCATAAATGAAGAGCGTCACAGTTGGTTGCTTCTTTAGCATCCAAGTGAATGTGATATCCTCAACAAAGAAAGCAAATCAAGTTATAATTCATGTAATAAGTTTCTTAACCAAATTTCATGACATACGCTTGATGTTGCCTCAACATATTCTGCCTCATAAATGGAGAGCGTCACAGTTGGTTGCTTCTTTAGCATCCAAGTGAATGCGATATCCTCAAAAAAGAAAGCAAATCAGGTTAATCAGGTTGAGATCCTCTTCATGAAGAGGCTCGTTAATCAGGTTTTTCAGTTTTCCCTACTTGAGCCATTTATCATCCCAAAGTCCCAAGCTTTCGCCGTTTTCAATCTGCCACTACATGTTATCCGTAACCCTTTAGATACTCCGAGACATACCCTTCCACAACCGTGAAGTCGAAACCTTGGGTGTGTATTCAAGTATCCCTATGGTCCGCAGGTACTTTTTGCGAAACAAATCTTCCCACAACTTAGGTCTCTGATCCTCTTCCGTCTCTGTGGTGTTGGCATCGGTGTCATGCTGCTTATCCTTATCCATAGGTTTATGTGGGAAGTTGCCATATTTGTGCCTGATACAGCCACAATGGTAGCAGATCAAAGGTAAATTCTCGTACTCCACTATTAAAAGTTCCCCTTCTATCTCCACTCAGCTACGTAATGGCTTCTCGAGGTTGAGTTCCACGTAGACACAGACATATTTCCCTTTCTTCCCTCAATACGTGTTCTTGTCTATCTTAATTGGATTGTCGTGGCGATCTCATATAGGATAGGTCATTTGTAATACTCAGTTGATAAACCATGTATACTCACCCAAGAGATGGTAGTGATGATGCAGTCTTTCGAGGCTTGAAAGTTAGGGATCCATTTCCTCACAACTAGGTTGTTCCCGTTGATAACCCAAGGACCTTCAATAAGAATCATGACCATCTTTTCTGGGTCTTGAACTGTCAGGGTATAGCAGCCATTTCCCAGTTCGATCAAATCAAACTCTCTTTGCAAGTGCCACATGCGGTCGATTCTGGTAGACAGAAGGTTTACGTTCATACTCCTGCCTAGTATATGTAAAATGATTGACTGCCGCCAGGGGCATCATATCTCCTACTTGTATTCTTGGAAAATGCAGATTCTAGGGAAGAGGAACTCCTCCGATGGCTCCTCTATGCTAATCTTGACCGAGTCCAAACAAACCTCCTGAAATCGAGGATGTCTTTCCGCTTGATTGCCTAATAAGGATGCCAGATATGATTTCGAAGGTGACATGTCTGATTACCGACGATTTATTGGTTCCATTTTGATGCATTCCATTTCCATGCTCGTGCCTTCGTTGTTGGATTTGAATTTCTTGGTACTTCTTCTCAGTTGGTTGGATTCCTCACTAGAGAGAGACGGGAGGTTCTCTCTAAAGTATTCTGTTGGGCCGTGCTAACCGTGACGATAAGCTTATTTGGCACTTTGAGAGGAATGACTCATTCTCTGTTCGTAGTGCACATCAGGTGGCACTTGCTCTTGAAGGCGCTAACCGTGCATCTTCCTCGGGCTCGTCTTTTAGTCCCTTGTGGAAGAAGATCTGGAAAGTTCCTGTTGCCCTGAAAATTCGTGTGTTCTTATGGCGTGTCTGCCATGACATTCTCCCGACCTCTTCCAATCTCCCCGCTCACCACTGCCCTGTTGATTCTTTGTCCGATTTATCTTGTTGATTCTGAAAATATTAAACATGTTCTTTTTATTGCCCCCTTGCTCGTCAGGTCTGGGCGATTTCGCTCCTCCCTTTGACTCCCATCTCGAACTTCAATGGGGCAGTCCAAGAGTGAATCGAAGCTATTCTTTCGGTCTTTGATGCCCCCAGTTGCGCTAAGTTTGCTGCTCTTTTATGGGTTTTGTGGTGGTTTAGGAATAAAAAGCGGACAAATAGGTGTTGTTTGAGCCCGGCTGATCTTGTTGAGTTTGCTTGTTCCTTTTGTGACCCTTCCCCTTCTCTGGAGAGTGTTTCTTCGTCTTCATAGATTGAGCATCCAGATAACTCCACTTGGACTCCTCCAGATTTGGGTGTTATTAAGTTGAATGCTGATGGTGCAATTTTTGGTGATAAGGGTGAAGTTGGACTTGGTATTGTTGCTAGAGATCATGATGGGAGATGTGTGGGATGGAGTTGCGATCGTTTTGCTAGTTTGCTGGAACCGGAAGCTGTCGAAGCCCTCGCGGTAGAGCACGCTCTTCGCTTTGCAGCAGCTCAAGGCTGGAATCAGATTGTTGTGGAAAGTGATTGCTTAAATATTGTTAACAAGGTGCTGAACCTTGGTTCTGACAACTCCAACCTGGGCAAACATAATTCAAGATATTAAATCTGCTGCTTCTTGCTTTCACGGGTGTAAAAAAAAAAAAAAGGTTCTCTCTAAAGTAATTAACTTTAATCAATATAATATGAACGGTGAAAATAATTAATTTTGTTGATGATATTAACATCTTTGTGTTGTCTTCTATCACACTCATTCTTTTATATGTACTAGTAAGTGTTGCGTGCGTTGCACGTTTTTATCTCATTTATTAATGATTATTTTGTGAAAATATTCAGCTTTATTAGTTTTCGTTTTTGTTTATCATTGTTCTATTTTCTAAATATAATTAATTTTTTCTGCTATATCTTTATTATTTAAATATGTTTTTCGATCAAAATTACAACTCTAATATCATTCTTTATTTTCTACAGAACTAAGAGTATTTCATACCATTTTTCATACTTTGGATTTGAAAATATGTATTTTTTATTGTTTTTTCCTAATATACAAGGAGAATTCCTTAATTTTTTTCCCTTATTTTCTATAGCTTATTTATTTATTTTTTAATTCTCCTTGTATTAATACGTAACCCTTAAGATGAATTGCAAAAGGAAAATTTTGGTAGATTTATATCTTATCCAAATTGGGTGCAACGTGACAAATTCTTCTTGTGATATCTTTATGAGAATTGGCTTAAACACATAGACTTCCTTGTTTTTGGGTATAATTAAGAATATTTACTAATTGAAAATGTCATGGAAACTATCACTATACATGAATATCGAAAATTACTAAAAATTTAAATCAAATCCTAAATAATTAGTCAATTATTTTAACAGATGAAATTAATTGTATCATCCAAATCTAATTCAACAAACTATAAATAAATTGAAAAACCTATTCTTAATCCTAAAATCTTATAAAAACATTAAAAAAAAAGAACTTAATCTACTTCAAATATTTCAACTGATCAAGCAAGACGAAAGATGAAATAGACGAGAAAGAGAGTAAAGGAGAAATTAATGAGTTGACGTTTCTCTAATTCCATTTGATTGAAATATTGTTAATTTTCTATAGTCATGAAGTCAGTACGGCTGTTTTCAATAGGGTCCTAACATCAACTTCTATTAAAAAGAATTTTTGATGATTTTTTCATAATGATTTTTAATTTTTAAAATAATTATTTGTTCATAAATATATATTAATTTGTGCTGATACTCATATAATTATATATTTTTTCTTCCATTAAATGAGAATATTAGTCATTCAAATTAAGAAGTGATAATAATTAACATAAATGAGAATATGAAGTGTGGGGAGGATTTTGGAACTTAAATGGAATTGAAGTTGTTCAATGATATTCAATTATATAATTAAATTATGAAATAATTAAATTAAATTGAATAAGAGACAATTATATCAATTCACAATGAGAAGAAACAAGTATCCACACTGTTATAATAGTGTAGATAGATATAGATGTATATAAGTTTTTTGAGTAGATTCTTTTTTTACTTTTTTCTATTTTTATTTTAAAACATAATTATTATTGTTCTTTTTTTATCATTTATATAAAATTATATTAAAGTAGTACATATTTATCACCATGCAAAATAAAATATTGCTCTTTGTATATATTTTTTTTCCTTTCATCCCTTTGAATATTCCATACTGTTATCGTATTTAATATTTGTTTTTATATATATTTCTTTTCAATTGTAAAATTTAATTTTTAATTTTATTAACTATCACGAATTGAAGACTTCAGCTAAAATTATAATTGAAATACCTATATATATAATATAATTTTTAGGGTTGATTATGTTTAGACCCCATCGAAGTATATAAACTATAATTTAGTATCTTTTAGTAAAAAAATTACACTTATACCTCCTCACAGATTTAATAACTACATATAACACTCAATATTGTAAGAATCAATTAAAAATCTAACATAATATTTCTTAAAATTGTGAAAATCTCGTTATGTCCCTGTTAAATTTATTAATTTTGATTATATAAAAAATTTATTAACAAATGACTGAAATACCCTTTGTTGGCTCACCTTACATCGTGTAAAAGAGTAATTTTTTATTATTTTTCAACAATACTCCCTCCCGCCTTCATCAGAACACCATGAAATTAAACCTTTTGTGTTCCCACCTATTCACCAACAAAATATCTCTAAAAATTGATTTTTTTTTAAGTTAGATTTCTAATAGATTCTTACAATATTGAGGATTATATGTAATTATTAAATTTGTGAAGGAATGTAAGTATGATTTTTTAACTAAGAAATACCAAATTATAGTTTTATGCACTCCCAAGGGTCTAAATGTAATTAAGCATAATTTTTAATAATACTTAGACTCTTAGAGAGTGCTTATAATCTAATTGGGTAAGAAAATGAATAGTAAAACTATTGTTACACTACCCAATAACCACCATTGACTTCACTAGCCGTCAACATTACTAAATACTCCATATATTTTTACTAAATTAAAAGAATTTTATTTTTAATTTATTAAGGAATCTACGTTCATTCAATTAAGTATTTTTTTTTAAAAAATAAACATAATAATATATAATCTATATTTATACTATTATATTAAGTGAGAGGGGCAGATAGTTGGACTCTTGGACTTTTTTTTTTATATTTATTCTTTTCATCAGCTTTGTTTTCTTACGTTCTTTTTTTATTTATTTTTTTTAATCACTCCACAATGTCCTACTAATTTTTCTTTTATAAATCTCTTTTTTCTCTCATCTCACTTCAGTTCTTTTTTTATATCCTTTTTATTTTTTTCATATTTATTTATTTATTTATCATAATCAATTATTATGTTAAATGTAATATCTTATATTATAAAATATTATATAAAAATAATATATATATATAATTTTTATAATATTTTTTAACAATAAAAGTAAAAGTAATTTTTTAACGGAGTAAAAAGTAATTTTTTTAAGAAAATAGGGTAAAAAATAAAAAAAATATTTACGGTCAACCGTTATCCTGGACGGAAAGTGATCAATGTGACCAAAATAGAGCAAAATGCCACTTTATGGGACCAAAAGTGAGTCACCTACTACTCTTAGGACCAAAACCGTGTGACTCACTTTACGGGACGTTTTTAATGATTTGCTCTAAATATGAAAACCAATCTTGGTGATTACACTTCCTAGTAGTTGCTCTACATAAACTTAATTATATGCAATAAGACCAGCTCATAACCTTAATTATATGCAATAAGACCAGCTCATAACCTTGTATATTTGGATTAGATTATAACTTAGAAGCTATAACAAGAGCTCCATCCTTGATGACAAAGGCATTACACAAATATATAAAATTAATTATAATTAAATGAACTCATGATGAAAGATCAGACTAATATAAAGTAAAGTAAATCCAATAAATCATATCATGAATTAATTTTTCCCTTACCCAAACTAAAAATATTATTATCACTAAATAACATATTTATTTCTGTTCTTTCCTAGAACTTTTGTTAAATAGTTAGCACTCTATTTTCTAGTAAAGTATGATATTTCTAACAAAATAAAGTATTTAAAATATAATATAATATAATATAATATATGTTAATGGCAAATAACATCCATTCGATTAATTAGTTTTATTTTCTTTTTCCTTTTTTTCAAGAATCAATAAATAACCAAAAATTGTTTTTTCAAGAATCGAAAAATAACCAAAAATTGTTAAATTCCTCAAAATAGAGGCACTTTATGATATTTGAGCTTTTCCCGACATGATCAGCCAGTTATTCGAGTGAATTAAACTGATACATATAACTTAAACAAAAATCGAGACTAGAAGTTTCAAATATTTAGAGTTAATTTCACTTTAAACTAACTTTTAACTAATTAAAAAATGTTAAACTTAAAATTTTCGGTTCTCCATTCATGCTTTATTTTCGAGCTTGAATACTACAAAAGTTAATATAAAGACAATTTTTTTAATCTTAACTGAATTGTTATCAAAGTTTAAATCCCACAAAATTTTAATATTTCATCCCATTAAATCTAACTAATTTTTAGTGTTCTAGTCTATTTTAGCGTTATAATCCATTTTTATAAATCGAATCTGAAAAAAGTACTTAAGATATAAAGTTCTTCTTATTAATAATTATTATATTTTTAAAAATTCAAATTCAAAATTATTTATTAAGCTAACACCGCACCCAACTATTAAGTTAACTAATTTTGATAAAGAGAAAACTTTGATGGTTAAAATCAATTTACGAAATCGTGAACAATTAATATAGCTATGTTTGTGTGTACGCAAATATTTATTATACCTGTTCATATCGTACTAATTAGTTTCCAAGCAGTTCCAAACACTTCTTCTTCTAACTTCTATTTTATTTCTTCCAAAGAATTATTGACAAGTGGCTTCTTTAGCTCGTTTATATGTCCCCACACTAAACCATATTTTATATAGAGATATCATATATTAATCAATTTAGTCATCATTTCTTAGTATGTAAGGGTAAACGTCACGTTATTTTATGTATATCCGACATTAATAAAAGCTCAATTTATGAGTAAGGGCTCTTTCTAATTTCGTGCCACTTAAAAGAGTATTTTCACCAAATTTTCTTGACTTCACGGCGCCAACTTTTGGGGCTTGCTGGCGGCGCCACCAGCTTCTGAATTCTTGCAAGAAGCTCGTGATTTTATATATATAATCGGATTAGAAATCCCACCTTTATATGTTTACAATTCAATGAGAAAATTAATTATTATAATTGAGATGGATATTGTATTATAATTGATTAATTATCACAATTTTTATGTGTCTATAATTCATTAAGAAAACTAATTATTATAGTTAACGGTGTTATCTTATTATAATATGATAAGTTATTCCATTTTTTATGTGTGACTATAATTTAGCAAAGAGATTTGTCTTTTATGTGTGGTGTATATCTTATTATAACATGATCAGTTATTCAATCTTTTATGTGTGAGTATAATTTACCAAAGATATTTGTTAGTATGGTCGACGATAGATACCTTAATAACCAATATTTATATAGATAATTTTATTATATTTTTCTAGCAAAGAAAAAAAGATAATTTTATCAGATTTGTTATTTCATGTATAATTTACATAAATATATTCTTTCGCTTAATCGGTATAAATTATTAATATAAAATTTATAATTATTGAAAATCAAACTCACCTCATATCGATAGAATGAAGGTGCACGCGATCCCGAACAATATATATATATATATATATATATATATATATATGTACACACACGAGCCTTTTGTCCCAAGCATCTAACCAGCTCTGAGCTAGCATATAAAACATATATGTAATTTAATTTCTTGAGGTTCACTTTAGGTATTGAAATAAATTCAAAATGGATATCTCCAAACACCCGTACTTTAAGGCCTTTTTTTTTTAAAAAAAAAAGTGGGATTAGTCTAGAATATCGTTATCAATCCATTTTGGCCAACCTTAGAATTAATTACTTTGGCATATATATTTTACTTTAATTAATCTTTTCTGATCAGATTGATAATGAATTAATTAATTAAAGTTTCTTTGTGATTAAAGATAGCTTTGGTTCTAGAAAAAGATTCCGTCTGCACTACGAAGAAATTAGAGATACGGTAATAATAAACCTATGGGCGACATGCATATAAAATAACTCAAAAAGATCAAATCAAATCAGGCCATGACGACATTTAGAATCAAACCAACTAAATAACGACATGAACAATAACAAAATAACAGGGATTCATTCGAATTATGATTCGGAAGTATAAAGAAATTTTAAAATTTTTAATTACATATTTCATTTGCTATGTATTATTTTTATTTAACAACATAATTAATTGATTTATTATAGTCAATTGTAGAAACATGGATAATTCTTATCTCGATAAAACAAAGAGATGAATAAAAACAAGAACGAGGATTTTATACAAATCCAAAGTTTGAATAAATGATTTTGAATCTTTACCACAAAGAAACCTCCTACAGTCACTTTCTTTTGTGTACATGTACATACAAACACAAAGGGCTAACAAGTAATATCACACACTTCTCTCACTCCCTGTCTCAATTTTTATTACTTTTATGATTCTTGACTTCTTGGCATGACAAATTTTGCTTCACTAAGCCAACACTTTGTAAGCTTAATAAATCAATCAAACAAATATAAAATATATATATTTTCAAATCAAACAATCCCCTTCTTCAGCTTTCTTCTACCTTTCCATGTCCATTGGAGCATATGGTTTCCCAATTTGAAGAAAACTCTTAGTCTCACCAACCTTGGTGCTATTATTGGCCTTCTTTTGAGCCTCAACATCATCATTCTCCTCGTCTTGCAGCACGAACTTGGACAACGGTCGATACTCGATTTCGTCACCATACAATTTAATCACGATCAGATACAGAATCACTGCAAAACTGATCACGCCCACAACATACCAACTGAATTGAATATTCACTAACGACTTAGCCCGTTCCAGGGCCTCCTCAACGTGGCACCGGACCACTAGGTGACCTTCCTCCAAGTTCATGAAGCAACCCTTAGGGATTAGACTAGGTGTCCACAACATGAATCCCATAACCATAAGCCAAACCCCTTGGAACACTATGCTAAGTGACCTCACGAAGCTATTCAAGAAGCTCTTAGGGTAATTAAGGGTTAAGAGGGTTGTGACTAGTGATATGAAGATTGCTATTTGTAGTAGCCAATGGTATTGCCCCTCCACCCCCATGTGGTCCGCGGAGTGGAGGTGGAACACGAGGAGTTGTTGCCCGAAGGCCGCCGCACCTAGCAAGATAGTTAGCCCGTACTTCGCAGGTGGGGCGAGTTTATCCAAGATGATAGAGAAAAGAGCGTAAAGGAAGAAAGTTAGTGAAATATTTGAATGTTCGAAGTTGTGGAGGTGGTTCGAAGGAATCGTGCCATCGGGGTCGAGGGGCTGGTGCCGGTCCGGCCCGATGAAGAGCTCCATGGATATGGACATGAAGCAACCCACCATGATCAAATAGAGCTCCAAATACTTGATTCTTGAATGTGGAAACCATGGTAAAGAGGTGTAGGACTTGGGGTTGAGGGCATGGAGTTTGATGTTGTTAAACAAGTGCCATAATCCAATCATCAAGAACCCAAACCCGGGTGCAACATGCCCTATAAGAGTCCCCATGTTGTTCTTGCAAACACCAAGTTTTTTTGACCTTGGCTAAAGTGATATACGTTTTGAGAAGAAAGAGAGGGAAAAAGGGTATGATATGAAAATAGGAACACTTTTATGATGAAAATGGATATGTCCATTTGAGAGGGATATAAATATAAGTGGATTGTGATTAGAAAGGTGAAATTTTTTTTATGGGGTCTAGAGGGTTCTAACAGGGTTGAAAGTGAGAATATTTTGGAGGGCTTAAATTGAATATTCAAATTTTCAATTTCTTTGATGTTGTGAGGAGGCTTGGGGAATAAGGTTTGCAAGAGTTGACCAAACACTTAATATTAGCTATGTGATGAGGTGGGAACTTTGGGTATTCTAGAAATACTAGATAAAGGGGGCTAACTTGAATTGTGCTATGTGAATGGAATCCTTGTGAAAAAGTCAAGAAAGCTATCATCCTATTAATACCAAACAAAACTAGAACTTTGGCCCAAAAATTAGTTATAATAATGTGAAATCCAACTAATTATGTAGGACTTGTGTTGTACTTTTAGGTATGAAGTATTTGGCACTCATTATATTTTTCAAGATAAAATACTTTGTCACGTGAATTTTAAGGTACTGATAGAACTAGGTTGAACTTAAGCCTTCTTATGCATGTCATTTTCTTTTATAATCTATTGTTTATTTCGAGTTTAAGCGGAATTGAAATAGTGATGTTTGAGTTTATCTCTATTAATGTGAGTGACGGAGGCAAAGGAGCATGGAGCGGGTTCCGACAATTTTATTCCTTTAATTTAAAAAAGAAGTTACGATTTCACTATTTTAAAAAATAATATTTCTTATATTTTATATTATAAAATTTTATTCCTTATCAAAAAAATTTAGTTACGTTCTTGCTTATATATGTTCTTCGATACTTGCACGACTATATATAATATATTATAGTTTTGATGTAAAATAAATTATGATCATCCAACTATATATAAGGTACAAAAACCATTTTATATTTCAAGAAAAAAACGTGGAAAAAAGAACCTTCTATTTAAGAACCCCCAATTGCAAGAAAGTAGTATTCATAAATAAGGAAAATATAATAATTTTGGAAGAATATTTAAATAGGTTAGTGCAAAGTTCTAGACTTTGGGACATGTGGACTATGGATCGATTTGAAGAAACTTTGTCGATGTGGGAAATGTTTTTCAACTGCTGTCATTATATCTCAGTTGAATTCTTATACACACATATAATAGTTTATTATAAGCCTTATCAAGTAATTTCAAGCTCTTGTGCACATCGGATGTCACGACATTCATTACAAAAACCTAGCTAAATTTTAAGTGAAAAAAATTATTTTGTTAAGTCGAACATTATATTTGATATTTTTTTTAAATAAATTGAGAAAAAAATTATATTATTATATTCATTTTATGTGGTCAATTTCCGTATCTGTACATTAAAACCTACTGATGTAACTAAAAAATGTTATGATATGCAATCCTCCTCCAAGAGAGAGATGATTGTATGCTTTATCGACTACATATGTTACACGTTGTGATCTCATACCTATTTTTTTAAATAGAAAGATTCATCAAGAAACAGACAGTCAAAAGCTAACTTGGAGAAAGAAAAAGGCTACATTCGCAAATAATCATTTTCTTTT
>JBBMKE010000002.1:13526233-13537462 GCA_037834125.1 Lippia alba | reverse complement strand
GGTCTTATGAAAGAGCTGAAGGATATAGCCCATGTTGAGATACATGGTTCTGTGGAACCCCATGAAATGCTTCCAGGGACAGAAGGCGACTCAGACAACCAAAAGGTTCCACCTTCCAACAGCTCAACCTGCGTAAAACCACACGATATTATAGAAAAATTCTTTATTTTACATTTAAATAAAGAAGACAGAAAACTCAAATGGTGATTCAGGGAAGAATTCACCTTTTCCTTGTCATAAAAGATCGTGCAATGCTGATCGGAAGCATCTTCAGGACCCTTCCTCGAAGTTCCAAATTGTTCATAACCTTTTCGACCAACATAAACATCAACCCACATCATGTATAAAGTTTTCAAATTCATAAAGAGATACTTTCTAAGGTTGAAAATCAACTTAAGCAGGACTAATTATTCTCCGCAAACAAAAACTGAAACAAGACACAGTATCTTGAAATGCTATCAGATTGCAGAAGTTTTATCTCCTTTTGATCAATATGCCTTTCAATTCCCCCCCTCTTTTCTTTTTGTCTCTCTGATGTCCATTCAAACAAGTTGGTAAGAAACTACTAAAGTCATTATATATATGCTAGACTCACTCCATCAACAGCACGCATTTAAATCCACAACAAACATAACTTTTTATAATCATTGGTCAATCATGAGACAAACTTCCAATGCCTTATTGTTGAATATTGTAAATTTTCGGGTGTATTCAAATAATCTTAACTCACATAACAATTTGAGATTCAACCCCAATCCAATTCAAATAAGCACAAAATAGAATTTCCAGTGTCGCCTAAGAGATGGTAACCATGGAAAGGGTACATACATGTCCTTTATCCCCTCTACGAAAAGCTGATAACATAAAAATGACTATATAGAACGGGGATCAACATGAAATCCTTATCCTATCCATCATTGTCATGTGTATTCAACCTCATAAAGACATTGCTTCGAATATATTCATACAAAGCCAAATCGGTAAGCTGCCAACACTAATTTAGAGGTTGCTTTCAAAATTATACGGAACAAAACAACATAACTGACATAAAAAGATATCATCGGAGGCTTTACCTGGCAAACATTGCTGTAGATAGTCCAACTGCGACTTCACCCCTTACAAACAAAACCAAGAAATACAATCGAAATACATCAATTTGACTTAGAGAGAACGCAAATTCAGCAGAAAAAACTACCAAAATTCAAACGAAAACAAAAACCCATCTGCATAATATAAGTAGAAGCAAAGCCCAGATCAACCATTTCAACAAAAACAAATCTTTCTTCAAAAAAATATCAAAATCCAAAAGAATCATAAGATAAAAAGAAAACCTTGCTGTGTGCAAAGAATGGCTGGGGAATAGCTAGTGATGACTGTGACGCATAAATCTTTCCTCTTGTCCCATGAGTTTGGGCTGTCTTCTGGCTGATCTTCCAGAAGATTAAAGGTCATTACAGTCAAAGAAACACTCATCTTCCTTATTAATCGAAACTCTACTTCATTCTGAACTGTGCATCAACTCGAATGATACAAGAATAGAAATTGCTGTTCGTCTAAGAATTGAAATTCACGACGAAATCAGAGCAGGAAGGAATGGGCATTTGAATCAAAATGAGGACAAAATGTCAAGCAGAGAGTACCTTGGGTCTTTGTCTCGAAGGCACGTGAGGCTTTGAGGGGAAGCACGTGAGTGTTTGAGAATTATTTTCCAATTTGGTAAAATTTACACCACTTTTGGCTGTAGTTCGGTCTGTTTTGTTACTCGATGTGTTGAGCTACACAGGACCATATTAATAGAGTTCGAAAGTCGGAGTTTAAGTGTAATATAAATTAATGAGTTATTTACACCATAGCTCATGTATTAGGTGAAATGGATAAAAAAAATTATATATTATAAAAATTAACACAGGAAACCCTGTGTTTTCAAAATATTTGCATTCCGAACCCTAAAAATTTATGGTATTAGTAGAACACTAATTTTCTCTATTTATTGAATGAAATAATTAATTTACCCTTTTATATTACGATATAAATCATCTCGCATCTCTCTCTATATATTTTTTATACTTGTTTATACAAGTTCTTCATGTAATTTTTATTTTGTGCCGGGTTTTGGTGCATATAAAAAAAGGCATGTAAATATTTTGAAAACATAGGGTTTCTTATGTTAATTTTCATAACACAGGTTTTTTTTTGCCAATTTCACCTAACACAGAGGTTATGATGTAAATAACTCATAATTTAATAGTTATTTCTTATATATTTTAAAAGAGAATATTAAATAAAATCAGTTAGGTTAGTTATCTCTTTAATATATATATATACTTAGAACCTGTCAACACGATCGTAAAATTATTATCAATGTCCCCATTTCATATAACCAACCGAAACTAGCATACATACAATAAAACATAATCCAAATGTCGAAGAGCGAGATTGAGCAAAAGTGAGGCTGTTAATTGCATAGGAGTTAGAAACTGGACGGGTTGTTGATAGGTTTAGTTTTTTTATCCGTTTATGCATTACTTGTATTATCTTTATAGTCGTGTTTGTACTGATACGTGTATTTTTGCTCCTCTTTCAGGTACAAATTGCTTTGGAGTTGTACACTAAAAGAAAAGAAACGAAACAAAACATGGATATTTACTGAAAATGTGGATGTAGGACAAAATCCCGTCCTGAAATGGATATAACTTCCATTCAGTCCCGATTGGGGATAACAGATTCCGAAAGAATTTGGAATTAATAACATTTTACCTCCATGTGAAATATTAAATTTTAACTTATCCCCCTAAAAAATGAAAATTAGCTTAAAAGACTCATTGTGTTTTTTAAAATTCAGCACACTGCCCTCTTAATGATTTTGAGAGCAAATTTTATATTAAATTGATGAAAATATCCTTCTATGCATATTACAATTATTGATCGAAGTTAATTCACATTTTTTATTTTTAAATCAGGCCGAAAAGTAAAAATTAAAAATACAAAATTTGAAGAAAACTTGCACAATATTGCGCGTGAAGCGCATAGGGTACCTTTTTGCTTGTTTTAAAAAAACACAAGGAGGCTTTTAAATAATTTTTATCTTTTAGGAGGGTAAATTGAAATTTTCTTATAATATAAGGGGGTTCTATCGATTTTTCCCAAGATTTGCAATCCCGGCCGAGACAGTTTGTAGGCACATTTTGATCCCGATAGGAAAAGGCTTTAAAGCGGTATAACATTTTCTACTGGATTCCGTCCGGGAAGTGTTTTGCTACTATTGAAATCCCGACCGGGAATGAGACGCACAAATGTGTTTTTACAAGTTTAAGAGCTAATTCTGAGAGAGGAGTTTGGGGTCTGTTTTTTTTTTTACTTTACCCTAGATAGTTTTACACCACTTTTTGGAGGCTTGGAGGAGGTTATATGCTATAGCTTGTAGATGGAATTTGGAGCTTGACTTGAAGACCTAAGTATCATTAGTTCTCTCATTAGTCTTTCTCATTTTAATTCCTTGTCATTTAGTTAGTAGCTCTTGAGAACACTGTATCAATGTTTGGGTTTTGACTCTACTTTGATGTTTTTGGATCTTGATGTTTGAGTTTGGTTCAATTTAATTACTATGAATGCATTTATTATGAACTCTTTTGGTTCCTTTATTTATTGCTTGAACATGAGTGGCTTGATGATCGGGGGGAGGGAGGGGTATTATGTAGTATAAGTGTTTGATGAAATGTTTAGGTGGGATTACTTGATCTTATGCTTGTGAAATTAAACTGCAAGCATATTTGAGCTGGATCACATTAGATATGATAATAGATTTGCATATTAATTGAGAAATTGTATGTGAATTGGAAGAAATTTCGCAACACTTAAGTATAAAGAGATTTAGTTTAGACTCGAACAATTAGGCAATTGATTAACCAAACTGAGCAGCCAGTTATTTTTTTGCACTAATCTTGATTAATTGATCTAATTACCGAGTTAATGATCACGAGAGAGACATTAGGCGTGATTAGGTACACGCATTTGAATTCGAGAGGAGCTTGTGCATATGTTGGTGATTAGAATTGCGAGATGTTAGTTACACCGAAGCCCTAATTGAACACTAGCTTAAATAGCTTAAATTTTTACACCGAAGCCCTAATTTGACTTCTAGTTTTTACTTGTTAGTTGACTCTAGCTTAAATTTCACTTTCAGTAATTAGATAACTCTCTCTTCAACTTAACTGTTTTATAGATTGGCTAAAACATTAAACAATTGACTGATTTGCACCTTCCCGTGAGATTCGACCCCTTGTTTATTACTACGTCGTATCTTGCACTTAGGCTTTATAGTTAAAATCATTCCTCTAGTTCTTAGTCTCGATATAGCTCAATGTTCCTTTCGAGTTTGATACCCAGGCCTTAAAGTCCAGAAGAGGTTTAACGAAGACTCAAGACTTCACATGTGATGCCCCGTTCTACAGTTTGTATAGGTATGACGTAATTCTGTGATTTAGATCTTTATTTTATGCCCTAACTTGTTGATACTTGAATTATGTGAAATTATTTGATTAATTACATGGACTTAATTGCGTTTTATTTTAATTGTTGGGACTTAATTGAAATATGACTTGGACCTTTGTAATTTATTGGAAGTTTTGGGCCTAATTATAATGGTTTTTGGTTCGTTTGAAGTGATATGAGTTCGGGAATTCGGATTCAAATTCCGACTTCACCATTGAGCTCGTTTCGACAATTCGAACTTAATGGCCTATACCCTTTTAAATTCGGCACATTCGGATTAGAAATCGAACTTTGACCGAACCATGCTTGCCTTGACCGAGTGGTTCAGCCTTCAAGCTGAACACCCCATTCCCTTTGCCATTTCAAACGTTCAGCAACAACAGCTCAGCCCCAAGAAAGCCACACACCCTTCAAGCTTCATTTTGAACTCAAGAGCTCATGTCTTCCCCGAATTCTCCATCATTTCGCGATTCGGGGTAAGCTACGATCTCTCTACGTGGTGCTCTTCATTTCTATCCATGAAACTTGAGTTATGATGTTGTGTATGAATATGAACGTGAATAGTAGGTTTGTGCAAATTTGGGAATAATCTTGGGGGTGGTGTATAAGTTATGTGCTAACACAAAGTTTTATCAATTAATTTTTATAACATTGAGTTTTTCGTGATACTTATATTTAATACAGGGATGTGTGTGGAGTTAATTTAACTCCTTAATTTTACTTCCTTAATTAGTAAATGCGACACTTTGCCCCCATCAATCAAATAGTTAAACCAAACTGCATGTTATATTTGTTTTATACTTAATATTTTTTAATTTCAAATATTAAATTGTCACAAATCTCAATTATTAGATGCAAATTTAAACAATTAATTCAATGTTTGGTTACATTCATTGCTCTTCCGGATGGTGTTATACATAATATTCTGCCAAATTAAACTATCACAACATTGAAGTAAGCAAAACAATTAATACACAAATGAAATTTCACATTACAAACAAATATAATCAGATCAAATGCAAACGCAGGCTAGCTCCATCATTGCAGTTCCAGCTGCGATTTGAATGTCAGAAGCTGTGGAAACAATAATATGAACAACAGTCAATGTTTATATTCATCGAAATTAATAAATAGAAAGATCATATGGACAAACCTGCATTGCCACCATCGTTCAGTTTATCTAGATCATCAATTGTTGAAGCCGTTTCGGAATGGTTATGAGAGAACTACAAGCCGTGATGATCAACTGTCTGAGCTTCGGCATTCCTATTTCTTCTCCCTCTCCCTCTATCAACTCCTCTACATTAGGTAACCAATCAAGTTTCAAAACTTCAAGTTGAAGAAAACCTCCTGAACAATCCACTTTATTACTTCCAGAGTTGGAATAGCCAATTAATTCAAGGATTTTTAATTTGGGCAGCTTTTTCAATATTTCCATCGTAGAGTTTGGAATTTCACAACGCCTAAGAGTAACCTTGATGAGGCTAGGTGGTAAGTCGTGATCTTGGAGGTCTAATACCCTACTTGGAGAAAGATCATAGCTTATCGTCAAGTTGATAAGCATGACATACCTTGATAGGTTCATTCTCATACCACTGCAGTCGTCACAATTCAAACAGTGAAGGGTCTCAAGGTTTTTCGAGATTGGCTCACTTCCACATAACACCTCCATCATGTCACGCGTCACATATCTCAATGATAGTTTCCTCAAAGTGGTGAGTTTCGGCAACATGTGGCTATATTTTGGACCCTGTCTTTTTTTGGGCAAAGTTAGTGTTTGGATATTTGGCAAGGAAACTTTGACGGGTAGGCAACTCATTAGGTCACATACATGATGGTCTAAAATATCAGCTTTGAGATGAAGATGTTTTAACTGCTCCATCTTCCAAAGTCCAACAGGAATCCATAACCACCAATCCTCAACAATCAAAGTCTCCAAAATTTTGAGATTTTGAACACTCGAAGGTATTTGAGTAATATTACGTCGAGATTTTATCTGGAGGTAGTTCAAACAACTCAAACTCCCAACACTCTTTGGAAGATAGAACTCAATCATATTGTGTTGAAATGTAAGCACCTTCAACAATCTTAACTTGCTGAGCATTCTTTTGAGGTGTTTCTGATTGGTTTCCTCATCAACTTTGAAATGAAATAGTCCACGAACTTTTGGCGTATAGTACTTTAGATTGTCATCTTCATTAAAAAATCCAAGTCGGCGTACTTTCCTAGCAAGAGCTGGCTCTAGATGATCAATAGTATCAAGAAAACCAATCTCTCTACCCTTGTTCACACACAGGCTGTACAAAAGATCATGCACTCGAAATTTCTTTACCCTCCCATCAAGTCCTCTTTCCACTACCTGGATTAAATTCCTAGAATCCAGTTTGCTCATATAACCTATCCCAACATCTTCAACATCTCGAGTGCTGATGGCTTGAACAAATTTCTCTCCCACCCACATTCCTATCAGTTTGGATGCAGAGAATACATAATCCTCTGGAAAAATACCAAAATAGAGAAAACATGGTTTTAGGGTCGTGGGTAAATCTACATAACTTAAACCCAAGATTTGAGAGCACTTATCCTGAGCATCCTGACCTATGCTCTTGAGGACTTCTTTCCACCCGAATTCACTCATTCCTCTCTCCCGAAGCATGCCTACTGTAAGAACAATTGCGAGTGGGATACCACCACATTTTTCTACTATTTTCTGACCAATTTTCATCAATTCCAAGTGCTCAAAATTCTCATTACAATTTTCAGAGGAGAAGGTAACTAATTTGGAGAAAAGCTCCCAACTAGTTCGGTAATCAAAGGGATGTAACACGAGCAAAGACTCTTCACCACCTATGTATCTACCTACACCAGTATCTCGAGAAGTGACAATTATTCTACAGGCACTCTCAGAATTGATCGGAAAACATTCCTTTAAACTATCCCATGCTTCAGTACGCCAAATATCATCAAGGAAGAGGACATACCTTTTTTTTTTTAAATATGAATAGAGATTGACCTCCACCTTTTCTCTAATCTTCTCCTCCGTAAGACCAACTTGTGTTGCTATATCTCGCAAAAGTGCTTTTATGTTTGGATTCTGAGAGACGGATACTGATATAGAACAATTAAAATCATTCTTGACACTCTTGAAGACTTTCTTTGCCAGAGTTGTCTTGCCTAGGCCTCCCATACCCACAACCGACACAAACTGATGCTCCTCCAGCTTTGTCTTTAGCTCTCTAGTGTACCGATCGAATCCCACAATTATATGGTCATCAAAATGTAGCGTGGTGGTCCGAGGATCCAGATTAGATTCATCAACTCTGCTCTGATTAGTATCCTCAATACCATAGATTTTTCTGTCATCGTTAATGCCCTCAATCCTCTTTTTTATTTTCTCAATATCTATGGAGAATGCGCTGCAAGTACGGCCATAAGACAGAATGTGCACGGTCCTCTTGAGACGGCCACTTGACCTATGCCCTTCGATCAGAGGAAGGTAAGTATCAAAGAGATCTTCCACATCATGAGCAAGGTCTCTGATGTCTTTTAAGAGTGTTGCCACCTTGGGATTGATAACCTTCTTAGCCTCTGCATCCTCCAAGTATGCTTGCATGTGTCTCAGTTGTCGTTCAAGCCACCGGACATCCTCCGGCAACCAACGCAGCCGAGACCGCTCCTCCACAATCACATTTGCAACAATCTCAATAGCTTTGTTGAGGACAGTTGAAATAGCAACTTCTGCCATCTTTCAGTTGTGTGCACAAATTTTCTTTGAGAAACAGAGTGATGTTTGTTCTCTCTCTCCCCCCTCTTTTTCCTTTTTTTTTTTCCTTTTCTTTGTTTTAGCCTTTCCTCCTGAGTTTCTGACAAAATGGAGTGATTTTGATGATGTAATCTGCTAATTGTTGTTAAGCTAAGTATTTGGGTGTAAGACAAGTAATTCCACTGAAAAGCCTGAGGGTTATCTCCTTTATCGTTTGTTAAGTATAAAAAAAGAAAGTTATTCTTCTCTAAACAAACAAGTTTTCTCCTACATTTAGTTAATCAGTCAGAGATTAGAGGAGATTACACGGCAAAAACACTTTTGTTAAAGTACCCTTGCTCACTAAACTACCAAAAGAAAGTCTACTACATAAAATAGCAACTTAACAATACATTTGCAAAAGAGACCCTTATCTGTCCACAATCATCACCTGCTTTACGAAAAGAGCGGCAATTATGGAACCACCTTGACGACACCTGATTTCATCGTCTCCCATTAACTTTACTCTAATGGCATCCTTGAAAGCTTCTCCCCACTAACCCCTGTGGCCTGTGTCTCAAAGTACCTCTTTCGCTAGCTCATCACTAGTTGTAAATACACCTTTTTTTGTTTTTATTATTGGCAAGGAAAACTAAGTAAATACGTAGATTTGATTTGCCTTTTCAAATAAGAATATCTCATGCAACAACAGTATAGTAATTGTAAACAAAAATGAGACTAACAAATCACCATACAGCATAGACGGTCCGAGAGCAACGGCACAGGCCCCGGGTCAGTGTAGCAAGATCCACAATATACACTAATCAATTTTTTTTCATGTATAAATTCATCTGTATCATTTGAAACCTACTGCTTAAGAATGACAATGGAGATATACCTTGTCTACACCTCGATTACAAGTGTAAGTCTGCCTTCGGCATCAGTACTGTTTACCTATATTGTCATTGATAGAAATATCATTAAGAAAAGGAACACTGGTTACTCACCCATGCCATAAAGCAAACAGATTATAACAGCTTGATCAGATGTCAAAATGTATTCAAAGCAGAACAATATAAGCCCATATATTAATCAACAAATTGGTTGAAAGTTTTTATATCAACTGCCTTCAAAATGCTACTAATCAAGCTACAAAACTATGACACCCAGCTGGAGGTGAGGCTATAACAGGATTACCAAACTTCACGACATGAAGACTCTTAAAAAAATCTTTTAATATAAAATGTGAAGTCTTTTGAGGAATTTTAAGTGGAGAAGATTTAATGAAACAGACTAAATATAGTAAATGAAAAACCAACCAGAAAGACCAATCTATTGAAAATCTTGAAAGAATTAAGAATCCATAAAAATATGCAGGCAGCGACACAAAATTATCTATAACATGCAAGAGATGTCGAATGACAACAACTATTAAATTTTTGAAATTGATCTTTATAATGGAACGAAAATACATTTTGATCAACATATCTTAATTTTTGCAAGGAAACTGGTACTGTATAATTGGAAGCAGGTAAAATGTCTGAAAAAAGGAGTATACACATTAAATAAAGAGTAGATGTAATCCATAACTTGTTATGGAACAATACCTCAATCGTCTTCCCATTTTAAGCTGCAACGACGTCTCCAGGCCTCTTTGCTGTTCAACATATAATATTCTCACGAGCTGGACAATGAAGCGAACCTGTATACATGTCACATATTATTAACTTTTCTCCTAATCCACATGATAATAATCAGGAGAAATAACAGACTTTTTAGCACACGACAGATTAACAGGAATGGGAATAACAACTCTTAACTAAGAATGAAATAGTCAACCAAACAGAATATTTCTAGAAAACTCTTAAGATAAAAACAGGACCAAAAAGTCAACCTCAAATCCGGCAGGGTTCATTTCAACAAGAGCTTTTGCAGCGCACCAAACACCATATCAAATTTCATCAGCTCAATAGAACAGCCTGTTCCCGTCATGATATTGTAGCCACCACTGAACATATATAAATGGATGAAATGAGGAGGATTGGCAGATGCCGCTGCAACACCTAAATAGGAACCCATTTCCAATTCTTTGCACTGCTCTAGATAAATATTTAGCAGAAAAACATCACTGTACTCTTTCGTGATCCTTTTCGATTCGCTTGCGAGCGCTCCTGAAAGGAAAATTTTACGCAAAAACAAAATTAAGAAGAGAAGATTAGTTTAACTACAGTAAAAAAATCAAACATTTCCAAAAGCATATCGTCAGACTAGAGTGTGAGAAAGTGATCTAGGGATCAACATTAACGCAAACAATTACTCACTTTATTCCATATTAGAAACAAAAGAAACTACTACACTCACTCCTTTCACTCCATCAACAATGCACATTTAAATCTGTTGGAAGATAGACTAGAATCTAGGAATTGATTTCTCGGGACTTATTCTGTTTCCTTGTTGACAGATTATGTTTCCTTAGTTTGTAGGGAACTGTGGCTATTTATCTTGGACTCTCTGTAACTAGTGAAGAATGAAAAACAATTATTCAATTCTTACTATTAAACATGGTATCAAGAGCAGAGTTTTGATCCTCGGGACTCAGCAAAACATCATTGTCCCTTTAACATTCCTCAAACCATAAACACTGCCAAAACTCAAAATCATGGCAGAAGAACAACCCAAACCCGAAACCGATCTCTCAATCCAGATTGCTAACCTTTTGAAAAACTACACCCAACCTCAAACAAACCTGTCCGGCTTTGAGAACCTATCAATCGGGTTCAAGTTGAACAGCGACAACTACCCCGTATGGGCAAGACTGATGAAGATGGCAATTGGGGGAAGGGGATGTCGATCACAACTAACCGGTATTCCCTCCGCTCCAAGTGAAACAGATCCAACATACGACCAATGGGAACAAACAGATCAGAGTGTATTCACATGGATTATACAAAACATCGAAGTAAATCTTGTGAATAACATCTTACACTATCCAACGG
>JBBMKE010000002.1:13508062-13526133 GCA_037834125.1 Lippia alba | reverse complement strand
CAAAATAAAGTACTTCATGTTTTTTCTGTCTGCAGAGATGGCTGAAACGTGAACTGGGAATTCACCGGCATTGTTGGGCTCATAGAGCAAATCGGGCCTTTTGCCAATCAGGATTCTTGCAGCCTCTTTGTTCCCTATTCGCGCAGCTACATGTAATGCTGTGCAACCAAGATTGTCTTTGGGTCCTAATAAATTGTTAGGCATGAAACCCACAAGCTGCCTCACGAAGTCAATTGCCTTTCGGGTGCCAACGGCGATGTGCAAAGCTGTTTGTGAGGTGGGATTGAGTTTGGCTTCCATGGCATTTGGATCTTGGTCTAGTATTTCTTTCGTCTTGTTCCAGTCAGCGTTCAGTGTAGCTCTGTACAGCGGTAATTGGTCGTGCCACTCCTTCCCCTCAGCTATCAAAAAGCACATAATAAGTTAGTTAAAGAATGGTTCGCCGTCGCGAGGAACCAGTGGCGGAGCGATGCATGGGTGTCTAGCCAGCCCCTCAATTTTGGCTCCCTATCAAGATGAATATATAAATTTGAAAAATGAAATTGATCCTCTAAATTTCTTTGTTTTCTTCTTCTTTGGCATGCTATATGAGGTTTTAGATTTTTTTAAAATTAAAATCCTCTGGCTCTATTAAAATCTAATTCGGTCCCAATAGAGAATAAAAACACAAAATCAAAGTGACCCCAAAAGATATCTAGCGGCTAAGAGATTCTACAAATTTATTAATTTATCAATCAACATATATATCTTAGGGATTTCCCAAGATAACCCTACCTGTTATTTCCAATAATTGTGAAAGACCATATGAAATAAAATATCTCAAGAATGCGTGAAATTTAAATTCAATTACAAAAAACCTTCGGAACAACATTTGTCATTCATGCACCGTAACTGCTATTGATCGCTTGTACTTTTTATCTATACTATATTATTAAGCGAGAGGGTCAAATTTGGCCTCTTCGACTCTTCATTTATATTTTTTTATTTAAAAAAAACCACCCACGTAGATCATGGATTCTTTATTTCTTTTCTTTTTTTTTTATATTTTAGAAAAGAAACCATCCCACATATCATACCAACTGTTCTCAAGTTATTTTTTTTAGTCTATATTTCTTTTGTAGTTTTCTTTTAATTATTTTTTAAAAAAATATCAAAAGTACAAAATTAATTAATTTTAATTATATAAAATAATAAATCTTAAATTTTTATTTATTTACGATCTTAATTTTTTATCTGCACACGCATTTGAGTGTTCAAAATTGCTAGTAAAAATAGTTGTTACACACCCCTCATGATATTTGAATAGTTAATTGCACAAAAATCTTTTACTTTCACTAATTAGTATAAAAAATTCTGTATTTTAAATATTTTTTTAAGAAAAACGTATATAATTTAAATGTGTGTAATAGATAAAGTAATATTGAGAAATATATAATTTATAGGTTATATATATATATATGTGTGTTTTTTTTTTTTTTTTATGTATGACTGAATGAATAACCAAAAAAAGAAGTTGTAATTACTTTTGAGAGAAAACATAGATAAAATAATAAAATATTATTAGTTCATCTCATCTTTTAAGGAAAATCTAATAACTTATATATAGAATAAATATTTAGATGGCATATACTTTTTTCTTATTAACTTTTAACAACATATAGTATATTAAATAGTTTTTTTTTTTTTGCTACAATATTACATAGTATTTTCCAATACCGTCAAAATAGAGTTTTCTAAGCATATATGAAAAGGAGAGAACTTAAATTTTTGTGTTATAATTACGATAGAGGGAAAATTACATTTGACTATCCTACATTTAGGTCTAATTACAATCCAATTCATTATTTTCGGAAAATTACATTTTAGTCCCTATAATTTTGTTTGATCTAAGGTCCCTTAATAGAATTTATAAAAGTACATTTATGCCTGTGACACCCCGTTCTTCAATTGGTAAAGGTACATTATGTGATTCATTTCCTAATTGTGTTTAGGATAGAAATTATTTGAATTATGTAATTTAATTGTGATTATGTGATTTAATTGCGTTATGGAGATTTTGGAATCGAGCCTAGCTTTCAAAAACCGAAATAATTAAACCGGAAAAATTTTGAACCGAACCGACCAAAATAAATCAAACCGAACCCGAAACTTAAAGTCTTGAACCCATCTTTTCTCCCTCATTTTCATCAAAACATTTCTAAGGCAAGAAGAGAGAAAGAAGAAGAAGCTCCCAAGCTCCAACCTTCACAAGGTTCGATTCTCCTTCGTCTCTTTGTCTATTTTCGATCTGAAGTAAGTTCCGGAATCCCCACGATCTCCTTGTTCTTTTAACCGATTGCTTTTCTCTTGGAATTTAACTTTTGTATGAGTTTGGAAGTGGTAGTGAATAGTTAGGGTTTGTAACCCATTTGGTGAATTGTTGATCTTGGATTGATTGGCATGAGTGGGAACTTCATTTATATGACTTATATGATCTAAATTGTTGCATTCATTGCATGGATTTTGGTTGGGAAGTTGCATTTATTGCATTTGATCATATGAACTTGAATGTGCATTTTCATGGGTTTGGCATATTTGAGCTTTTGGGACTTGGAAACTTGTGGCATATGCATTGTATAATATTGTTATTGCATTATATGTTGCTGGTTTTTGTGTTACCTTGGACATATTTGGTATTTTTGGAAAATTGGTTCGAGTCCCCTATTTTCCCGCAGGTTTCTGCCCATAAATTCCAGGCCAAACGGGCGTTTGGCCCTTTAGTTGGTTTTGCAAACACCCATTTGGAATGGCGCCAGATTCAAATTTGTGAGTGCCAAACGGGCATTTGGATTTTATGTTGAAATATGAAACGCCCTTTTGGATTTAAAGATCTAAGACAATAGCTTTTTGAACGCCCGTTTAGAGTTTGAACTGAAATCCCAAACGAGCGTTTGGAAAGCCAATTCTGGGAAAAGACGCATGTCACACGGGCGTTTGGAAATTGTTCTAAAACCCCAAATGGCCGTGTGAGATGCCACTGTCCGTTTTTCAAATTTTCGACTTCTGTGGTTTGATTCCTTTGCTCCCGAAACACCTTTATATGTCCTTTTTTAGCTTTAATAAGCTACTTTCATACTTCGCATTTATCGTGTGACTTGTTTATGCATGAGTTTGCATTTTTGGGTTGATTATGTGTTTGATTTTGATTCATTTGAGCATAATTTGGCATCTCATGCATATCTTGCACTTTGCGCGTCATATTTGGTACATATTGAGTCTAAGTCTCGGGTTTTGTATCCTTTTGTGTTTCAAAGCTGAGTCCGGATACCGTTGAGCCCGAGGTCTAGGTGGTCTTTTGTTCATTTGTTCCCGGACTATTCTTTTGCTTCCAGGTGAGGTTTAGGACTTCTGTATTAGTTAAGTGACCTATGACCTATTGTTTATTGATTTCTCAACCGTATGCGATTATATCTTAGGAGAAATTACATCCAACTACCATTAGGATAGGCGAAATTACAAATCAGGACGTCTACTTCGAAAAATTATATATCAGTCCTTAACCTTTATGTTCCGTTTGAGATCCCTCTATTTCGTTAGGGTTCCGTCAAATTTGACCGTTGTGATAACCAAAATACCCTCGGGGGATTATTTTATAATATACATGAAAATGTACATAATAATCCTTAAAATTTATAAATATTAACAAATCGATCCCTTAACATTTAATGTATAACAAAATAGTCCCTGGAATCAAATTTTTTAACAAAATGAACCCTCATCACTTTTATGTATATTACAAAACAATCCCGAGGGTATTTTGGTCATCACAGGGGTCAAATTTGATGGAACCCTAACAGAATGGAGAGACCTCAAACGGAACATAAAGGTTAGAGACTTATATGTAATTTTTCAAACTAGACGTCCTAATTTGTAATCTCGCCTATCATGAGGGTAGTAAGATATTTGCCCTATATCCTATATGAAAGCGTTTGGTAGCCACATGTTGGGTAGATATTAGGTATAAGAGTTAATATCCTGTTTGATACGCTTTATTAAGTCTGCTGAGCTTGGGAGAGTTAGTATCAGGCCCGTATTGACCCTCCTCTCTTCACACAAAAAAGTACAAATCTCATATCGCAAAATATGCGTTACTAAGTCTGCTTGAGTATTTCCTCCACTGTCTACTTTTTTTTCGGACTTTAGATACCCCTTTCAAAATACTCGCTGCATATCTCATTATTTTTCGAAGCTTTCCGTTTAAGGGTTCACGTTTTCTCCAGGGACGTCAGGTATGAACTTATTTGTCATGTACGTTTGTGTTGTTTAGGGTTAAATTTAAATGATTTAATTATGATGGCTTGGCATTCTTTCGATTTATCACATTTTTCGTTTGGGGCAAGATGTGTTAGTTCCTGTTACGGTGTTAATTGAGTTCTCAATTCCTCAGTTCCAAGGTACCCGGCCTATTACTTCTCTATTTTCCTGAAAATTTGTTGTAGTTGTATGCTTCCCTCGATTTTTAGATTTATGTATTGTTTGAGTATCAAATCATCGTTGCACTTGAAAGCTGAGGATGGGATTGGTCGTTCTCTGTTGTCCCTTTTGATATAAATATGCAGATTGTATCTGTTTAAATATGTTGTTTGTGCCACTGAGCCTGCATTTGAGAGATGATTACAAAATGTTTTAGGTGAAAGTCTCGAGTAAGTGCTAGATAGAAGAGTAGGAAAAGTATATATCCTGTATTATAGCCTGGAGGTATTCTGCCTGAAAATTTCGGATTGAATTTGTAGATTTTAGGTGTACGTTTTTAATGGACAACCTGACCCGTATACGTTATTTGGCTTGGATTGAGTTTGTACTAAAACACCGCTCTTACAATGATTTTGTTTTATGTGTTATCTATTTGGTACAACGATACTCTAGAGTCAGAAATGCGATCCTGAAAGCTAGGGGTGTCAAATTATAACCCGACCCGAAAACCCAACCCGACCCACCCGATAAAATATCAGGTTAGGGTTGGGGGTTTTCGGGTCGGGTTGAAATCGGGGCGGACCCGAAAAGAACCCGAAAATGAAAAGGCAGGTTCGGGTGGGTTTCGGGTTGACCCAAAAAATGGATACTATATAACTAAAAACCCTAACCTTCAACTCATTTTTCCCCTTTTTACACAATTCCAGCAGCGGCGGCTTCCATTCTCCTCCACCACTCTTCACCGCTTCTTCATCGTCGCCTCTTAGCCGCCGGCGACAGGTAATTTCTTCCTCTCTTCTTTATCTTCTTCTTTCTTTTTTTATGTATGCTAAGATTTCTTCCATTTTTACTCAGATCCCAGCAGCAGCGGTGCTTCCATTCATACCCACCACTCGCCGCCGCCGTCTCTTCGCCTCCGGCAACAGGTAAGTTTTTCCTCCCTTCTTCTTCTTCTTCTTCTTTCTTTTTTAAGTATGCTAAGATTTCTTCCATTTTTACTCAGATCCCAGCAGCGGGTTTTGTTAATATGGAGGCGAAAATGGTGAAATCCATATTCAAAAGGGTTTGTGTCTTCTGTGGGAGTAGCTCTAGTAAGAGGGACTGTTACAGAGATGTGGCGCTCGATCTAGGGCAGGAACTGGTATTGCATAACGATTGCATTTTTCCTTTTTGCCACAAATGCTTTTTTTTTTCACGTTTCTGTAAACCCGCTGAAGCCCTGTTTTTGTGTTCTTTCCTTGTATTGCTTTCTCTGTTTTTGGGTCATTGGGGGTTCTTATTTGTAATGTTTTTGCATGAAGGTGGCGAAAAGGTTGGATCTTGTTTACGGCGGAGGAAGTATTGGGCTTATGGGTTTGGTTTCTCAGGCCGTCCACCGGGGCGGCGGACACGTTCTTGGGTATTTTTCATTTTCGATCTCTGCTAAATTTTTGTGCCATTTTAATTTGCATGTTTCTTTTCTTTTCTTTTTTTTTTTCCTTGTTTTGGGTTTGTGAGAGACTGAATGCTAACTATTTTGAAAGAGGTGGGCTGTCTACAGATCTTCTGATTTCTTAATATGTTTGTTCAAATGTTTTTAGTTTATGGTCAGAAATCAAAATGATTTGCTTTGCTACTTTATTAAGAGATGTATCTAACTTGTATTTTACATAATTGCATGCCCTATTGATTGAATTTTATTAAATTTACATAAATAAGAATTTAAACAGAATTGGTATAAAACTTAATTATAATTACATTTAGAATTATATCTTAATTAAGATTATAAACAAGTTTTTAATGTAGGTACAATTTATTAGATTTAGATTTAGAATTTAATTAAGATTAGACTTGTAACCAAATTTCTATTCATAATTAAGTACTTATAAAATTTCAATATAATTTATAATACATATTGGTTTACATAATTAACTTAATTAAACATTAGTAAAATCATTATTGTAAGGATATTTTGACGACCAATAAATTTCAATCTAAATAATGTTTGTGTATCTAATAATGTTTATGTTTGTGTGATTCATAATGCCAATATTATATAATTTGTCTAAATTGTATAGTTTTGTTAATTAGAAAGACATATATGATTGTAATAGGATTAGAATTAAATGGAATTTATGAAAAAAAGAATCTATTTGGACTTAAAGAATTAGAATTGGTATGAAAAATGGCTTCTTCTTCTTGGAGCCTCTTTTCTTCCTTCTTTCTTGGTATGGGACGTGTGTGATCAGATAGGAAGAGAGAGGATGATTTTGGTTGAAATAAGTCTAAAAAAAGATGAAGGAATGGGTCTCATAGCTCAAAATAGGTCATAGGGGCGTTTGAGGCGCTCTTGGCTGAAAGTTGCTTCGTTGGAGGTCGAAACGATATCGAAAAATTATGAAACTTGTTCCATTGCATCCGAATCATTGAAAGGGATCCAACGCCACAGACATAACTCGAATCTGAGTACTGCAGCTCAAGACATAAATTAAAATGTACACAAGTGTACTAAAATGACTCATTTTCCCAAATGAGTCCAAAACTTTCAAAAAGTTGCAATTAAGTCCAAGATCCAATTTTCAATTAAGTCCAACATATTTAAAATCGTTCAGTTACATCCTTAAATCACGTATGTCACATAATTCACGAAATTAGCATGCTCTGAAATTAGATTCACATATCATAAATTCATAATTCACAAGAATTCATATTATAATTTCACTTGGGGCATAATCTCATCATTTAAATCAAATATTTCATATAATTTAAAATAATTCATATAAGAAACAATGGAATAAAAAATAAATGCGTCAAATAAAATGAAATTAAATACATAAATGGAAATTAAACTCACACGTAACACAAACCTATACGTGCGAGCGAGGGGTGTCCCATAAACCACCACACGGTACAATTTCCTATCGATACCTAAATTTCACAAGGAAGCAAAGATTGTGATGTGATATTTTTTTTATAGTTAATATGTAAAAAAAAAGATTAGAAGGAATTATTTTAGGTTTTTTTAATAGTAAGTCAATAAATATATATGTTTTATGGTAACATAAAGGATTGGAATATTTTACTTCAAAATCCTATAAAATCACTTTTAAATTACTTAATTAACATTATATACTCTAATAAATAGTTTTCTTTATTAAAAATGGATGTATTAGTTATTCAACACACCTATATCTATGTTTACTAAAATATTGAAGACGAGCAGGTGGCTTAGTGGTAAGCATCTGCACCTATAAACCGGTAGGTCATGGGTTCGAGTCTTATCAGGGGATAATTGGGGAACCAGTATTGATCCTCTTTAATATAAAAAAATAAAAAAAAATGTTTACTAAAATATTGTAAGGACTTTATGCTATTGACAAAGCCCAAAAAAAATATAAGAATGCACTATGCTAATTAACAACTCCAAAAAGTAAACAAATTAAATTGGGTATTTAACAAAATTTTAACACGGTTATATTAAATCCAACTAGTTAATAAACCAAGAAAGTAAACATTTTCTAAAAGATATTTTACTTTATTAGAAATGGATATATTAGTTATTTAACGCATCTATATCTATATTTACTAAAATATTGTAAGCGCCCTAGCCCCTATGCTATTGATAAAGCCCAAGAAAATATAAGAATGCACTATGCTAATTAACAACTCCAAAAATGAGTTTTTAATTAACCCGAATAACCTATTGCTGGAAACAATTTAAATTAGATATTTCACAAAATTTTAACACGATCATATTAAATTCAACTAAATAATAAATCAAGAAAGTAAACATTTTCTAAGTTTTGAATTTTAAGATGGCGTATAAAATTTGTAAAATCTCCTTTACACCCTACAAATTAAATTATAATGATGTGCATTTACATTCTTGTGATATTGTGTGGATAATTATTATTCTATATTTTTTTGGAGATATTCTCTTTAACGTTATATTAGGGATATATTCTATTCTATTATAAATATCTCTTAACATATTCTCTAAAATATTGCGTATATTGTTAGAATCTATACCTTGTGTTCTTTATATAATTTCTATAATCGGAGAAAACAAAATATTCTTTTAATTTTAACCTAATTATGAAAGAATAATTAAATCTGATTATCTTGCATTTAGATCTAATTACAATGCAGTTCATCTAAATCAAAAAATTATATTTTAGTCCTTAATTTTTTAGAATTTTTGTGGTTCTGACATCCATGGGTTCCATTATATCCTTTAAAAAATACCTTCAATTTTTTAAATTTGATTTGAGACTCCTACTATGTTGTTAAATTCATAATTTACAGGGATTATCTTATTTATATTTATAAACTTTATGATTTTTTTTTTAAAGTTTGGTCATATGTTTAATATAACACCCATACAAACCACCAAAGTATATTTTTATAAATTTCATTAGCAAATAATATTTATACATTAGAGAGACTAAAATATAATTTTTTTCGATTTAAATGAATGCACCCTAATTACACGTAAATGCATAGTAATGGAACGTAAATGAACAATTAATGAAAAACAATTTATATATATAAACATAAATAAATATATCGATCCTTTTTCAAACTTCCCATCCAAGTTTCTTTTTCCTTTTAAGTCTTTCCCTCCAATCATAAAGTCTTTCTTTTTTCCACTCACTCTCTCTCCACACTTTCTCTCTCTACGGCGGCCATGGCGAATCACCGCCGCGTAACCACCACCACCACCGCCGCGATCGACATCATCGACCACCAGCTCCCCTCCGACACTCACAACACCTACGACGTCCTCTTCTTCGGGGACACCATCCTCACCACCGTCACCAGCGACCCCGCCGTCGTCGCCTCATGGATCTCCGAGATCAAGCGCATCCACTTCCGCCGCCTGCACCAGCTCATCGTCGGCCTCGACGTCGAGTGGCGCCCCTCCTTCAACCGCTACGTCCAAAACCCCGTCGCCACACTCCAGCTCTGCGTCGGCCGGAGATGCCTGATTTTCCAGTTGATTTACGCCCCTTATATCCCCAAATCCCTAATTGACTTCCTCGCGAACCCTAATTACACTTTTGTTGGGGTTGGCGTGAAGGCGGACTTGGAGAAGCTGGAGGAGGATTACGAGTTCGGGTTTAATACGAATACGGTGGATTTGAGGGGAATTGCGGCAGCGGCGTATGGGCGGAGGGAGTTGGGAAATGCGGGGGTGAAGGAGCTGGTTAGGGTTGTGTTGGGGAAGGAGATGGAGAAGCCGAGGAGAATTACGATGAGCAGGTGGGATAATCAGTGGCTGTACCCTGCTCAGGTGAAGTATGCTTGTGTTGATGCGTTTGTGTGCTTCGAAATTGGGAGGATTTTGAATGCTTCTTCTCCTGCTACTGCTGTTGTTGGTAGGACTGGTTATGCTGTTGCTCTTACTGCTATTGCTACGTCTGGTTATGATGCTGGGTCGAGGTAAGTGGGATTTGGGATTTGGAGATGGATTTGGTGATTGTTGGGTAGGGTTTTGGAGGAATTAGTGTGTAAGTGGTTGTTAATTTGGATGTTGCAGATTTGTTGCAGTTCCTGGTTTTTGGCTGATTTTAATAAATTTCTGGATTTATCCATAATTGTTTGTATGATACTTATGTCCGATACCGTGTCGAACACTCTTAGAGTGTCCATGGAAATTCAAGAAAATATGGCCGTATCCGTATCATATCGCGTTTATATGGTCGTTCGCTATATCCCATCATGTCGTGTTCATATGATTGTATCCATTCGCGTCGTGTTCGTCTCATCGCATTCATATATATGTAGATATGCATCATGGTTCATAATTTGTGTATGAAAACGTGATGATACGCAGGAGCAAGGTTGAAGAAGGGATTGTTATGGTATATGATTTCTTGCAATTCTTGGTTTTTGGTTGATTAAGTTTCTTGATATGAATGATGATTGATGTTTGCTTTAAGTTTCTCAATTTGTTTGTAATCTATATTGCACCAACACTTTAAAAATATTATTTCAGTCGATATCTTGTCTGTTACTCCTTGCATGAGAAATTCAGAAAAAATGCCACCATATCCGTATCGTAGTTATATCCTTGTCATCATATATGTATCCACCATCCATACTTCCCCGCTCCACATGACGGCGGTGTCGGCCTTAACATCAACCTTCCGCCGCCTTAATGCCCCCGTTTGGGTCACAAGCTTGCGCAACCGAACCCGGTTAGTTATAAGTATATGATAAATTAGACAAATTTATTTTATTTATAATTTAATTGAATCAATTTCCTGTCAATACCTCAAATTCTCAAGGAAGCAAAGATTGTGCTGCGATATGTTTCTTTTTTTATTGTAAATATTAAAAAAATTAGACGGATTTTTTATTGGGTTTCTTAATCGTAAGTCAATTAATATATATATATATATGTTTTATGGTAATGTAAAGGGTTCGAATATTTCATGTAAAGTCACTTTTAAATTATTTAATGAATTATGTACTCTAAGCTACTTAATTTTAAGACGGTATACAAAATGTATAAAATTTCCGCTGACACCCTACAAATTAAATTATAATGCGCATTTACATTCTTTGAGAATTTTAAAAAAATTATATATATTTATTCTTTGAGAATAATTTCATCTGAATAGTGAATACAAAATGGGAAATTTGTGTACACGCACAAAGTTAAAGGGAACAGTAGTAGATAGATACACATCTTATGTTACGCGGACTTTAGAGTTTGACTCCAATTTACAAACATATACATGCGATGGCATAAATGAAACCATATTCGTACGACGAGCATGCAAAACTTGTTTTCACGGCCCCACTTAATTATACATCCCAAACAGGCTCGCAGGCCAAAAATTTCATATTTTAAAACATAGCAAGGGCGCAAAGGCCGGACAAGAGCACCAACATAAATATATATTTTAGTCGAAACTTGTTGGATTGAATCAATTAATCATAATGATAAACGTATCACATTTATTATTTGATTTATTATTATTTTTAATTTTTTTATTAATCATACGACTAAATATAAAATACTCATTTCGAATTATAAATATTGACTGTATCAAGTGGGAGTTAAAATTATCCCTAAAGAAACTCTTTCAAAATAGCCCCAAATATTATCTATTATTTACCAATTTAATATATAAACAAATATTACTCACAAACCACAATTATTTTAGAAAAATTTACATCTCACTACCTTAAATTTAGGCTTAATTACAATGCAATTCATAATTATTAAAAAATTATATTTAAAAAAAATAAAATTTAGGCCTAACCTTGAAAATTGTTTGTGGTCCACATGGTTCTGTTTCATTCCAAAAATACCCCTAATTTGTTGTTAAATTCATAATTTGTAAGGATCGTTTTGTTTATATCTATAAATCACGGATGATTCTGTAATTTTGGTCATATATTCAACGTGATACTCATAAAACTCTCAGGGACATAATTATAGGTTTACAAATTCTGCTAAGGGAACTAAACCAACTAAATTTATAGGACTACAATATAATATTTCGATAATAATAAATTGTGTTCGTAATTATCCCTAATTAGTCCTAAATACACGGTACCCAGATATAATTATCCAATTATCTTAGGTGGTTGTGTCTTTCCCTCCAAGTAACCAGTATTCTCCATTTCCCCCACCCCCCGCCCACCCAGCGGCCGCCATGAGGAACAACCACCACGCAACAACAAAATACAACGTCGTTTTCTCCGGCGACACCATCCTCACCACCGTCACCAGCGAGCCCTCCACCGCCGCCTCCTGGATCTCCAAGATCGAGTTCTACCACCTCCGCCACTTCCACCGCCCCACCGTCGGCCTCGACGTCGAGTGGCGCCCCTCCTTCAACCACCACTCCCAGAATCCCGCCGCCACGCTCCAGCTCTGCTTCGGCGCGAGATGCCTGATTTTCCAGTCGATTCACGCCCACATCCCCCAACGCCTAATCGATTTCCTCGCGAACCCTAATTGCACTTTTGTTGGAGTAGGCGTCAAGGCGGACGTGGAGAAGCTCCAGTAGGGCTATAGATTCGGGTTTAACACGAATACGGTGGATTTGAGAGGGATTGCGGCGGCGGCGTACGAGCGTTGGGAGTTGAGTAATGCTGGATTGAAGGAGCTGGCTAGGGTTGTGTTGGGGAAGGAGATGGAGAAGCCGAGGGAGGTGACGATGAGTTGTGGGATAATCGGTGGTTGTGCCCTGCGCAGGTGAAGTATGCTTGCATTGATGCTTTCGTGTGCTTTGAGATTGGGTGGGTTTTGATTCCATCTGCTTCTGCATCTGCTTCATGGTAACTGAAATTGGGGGATTTTTGGTGGATCTTGGCTGACTTGTTTAGGGCTTTTGTTTCTCTGTGAATGCGAAGGAATTGGCAATGAATTTCATGATCATTGGATGTTTTGTGGATAGATGGAATTCGAGACTGTTCTGTTTTCTATGATTTCTTGCTGTTGTTAGTTTCTGTTTGATTTTGATTCTTGACATGATGATTGATGGTTGGTTTAAAGTTTCTGGATTACTCCCGTCTTAAAAACGCTTCTAAAAATATTATTTTTTCGTATGCTTAATTTGTCTTTTCATGTTGTTCCGTAGCATATCATCTTAACAAGGTTCTTAGCTCGATTAGAAGAGACACAATTTGGGGTACAGCTTAACGTTGCAAAAGTTGATGAAACAGATCAATGCTTGTACATTTTGTACATATTCAATACTTATGGCAATTTCATAAAGTACTTATACATAAGGGAAAATTACATTTGACTACTCTAGACATGATAATTACAACGCAATTCATTTTTATTCAAAAATTACAATTTAGTTTTTAAATGTTATGACCTTCTATTAGTTTAATGAATAAAATTACAAATTCATCTCTATAATATACATTTCAACAAAACGATCTTTATGTTCAATACAGTCCTTGTGCAAAAAGCCCAAACCTAACGGAATAGAGGGATCACAAACGACTCATAACATTTAGGAATTAAATTGTAATTTTTAAATAAAGATGGATTGTATTGTAATTACCCTATCTAGCAGGATAGTTAGATGTAATTTTTCCTAAAACTTATTAATTGCTTGCATTTCGAATTCCATAGCATATCATCCTGATAGAGTCCTTAGCTAGATCAGAAGAGATACAGTTTAGAGAACTTGACGTTGCAAAAGTTAGCAAAACATATCAAGGCTTGTACATTTTGTTACATATTCAAAACTCATAGCAATTTCATAAAATACTTCTTATAACACATATTTACTTTTGTTTAAAACTTATTAATTGCATGCATTTCAAAAATGAGCACATAGTTCATAAGATCATAGTGTTACATGGTTCAGGTTATTTAGGTAGAATTAAACTAATTTTTTATTATATTAAAATACAATTTTCAAAGATAACAAGCTTCGAAATGGGCACAAAGGTAGTGAGCGAACTCATAGAAATATGAGGAATGAGTTGGAGGGGATCGAAAATGCAAACGAGTGCTCGTGTAGAGTTTTTGCAATTAGGTTCTTTAGTTTATGTTATTATTATTTTCACCTATAATTTTTTCGTAATGTTGCAATTAAGTCAAACTTTTATTATTCAGTTTAGTCCTATAATTTCCAAATGTGACAATTAAGTACAATTAAAACACGTAAGTCGTAATAACCAATTGAATTACTTAATTGAATAAATTAAACATATAATCAATATATAAAACATAAATAGAACACACTACACTTGACCTAAGCTTAATCGTAATGTTATACCTAACTTGTCGGAGAAGCGGTACATAGTTAAACAAATTAAACATATAATTAATATATAAAACATAAATAAAACACACAAGTCTTGATCTAACTCACTTGTGACGTTATATCTAACTTGTCGGAGAAAAGGGGTGTCACAATTGCCTCATTCAATTCAAAAATTCAATACAACAAGACATAGAACCACAAAATAATACATTTAAGAATTCAAAGATAAAATTCTAGTTTTTATATCCCGAAAAAAATACTTTAGAGTAGGAAATTTTTTAATCCAAATAGGATTTGAGTTATAATTATCCCTCATAGGATAGGTTTAAAAATTTTGGCCCCTCTATTTCATTATAGCAATTTGACCTAATTGGGTTCCAGATACAGCTACCCTAGAGAATACTCTTCCAAAATAGCCCCAAGTATAATCTATTATCTACCTATATAAAAAATATAAGAGAGCGTTTGATAACATAGATTATTTAATTTCACTTAATTTATTTGTGGAGAATTAAGTAAAATTTAATATTCTTAAAAGAAGTTAATTTTATTTTTGTTATATTCAATTAATAAATTTAGTTGTATCTAATTTTACTTATTATCGTGTTTGATATATCTTATAAATTTAAAATATCATTTAAAATAGTATTTTTCCTACAAAATCAAAGGAATTTCTTAAACTTATTTATAACAGATAAGAGTTAATCTGCGATGAACACACCTCCTCCCCTAAGATTGTTTGAGAACTTAATATCTCTAAATATGAAGATTACACCGGCTCGAAGGTTTAATTAATTCTTCCGGATCAGTGAGATTTAATACACGACATCAAACAGAAAATTAGCTAAAATTAAGTGGGTTAAATGAGTCTAATCTTGTATGTCAAATGCTCTCTAAATAGATAAAACAATTTTTGTCACCTGTACATTACCCATTTTTGCAATTTACCATATCGGGCAATTTTCATTGCAAACTACCATTTGAATTTTTCATTTTTTTACAAACAACCATCTCCGATGGGTTTTTAGCGGTTTTGGTACCCGAAAGAAACTCATGTGAAATTTTTGTTGCATTTTGCCATCTCAACTTTGTGATTTTTACAAACAACATTTCCAAATCCCTAATTAACTTCCTCGCGAACCCTAATTACACTTTCGTTGCGGTTGGGCGTGAAGGCGGACGTGGAGAAGCTCTAGGAGGATTACGAGTTTGGGTTTAATACGAATGCGATGGATTTGAGGGGAATTGAGGAGGGAGCTGAGTAATGCTGGGGTGGAGTTGATTGGGGTTGTGCCGGGGAAGGAGATGGAGAAGCCGAAAAGAATTACGATGAGCAAGTTGGGATGCTCAGGTGTAGTATGCTTGTGTTGATGCTTTCGTGTGCTTCGAAATTGGTATTTTGGCTAGTGAATTTGAACTTCATTCATACCGGAAAGAGAAAATCATATTTGTGGTCCCATAAGACGATCATTTTCAATTTTAATCTAATGTGTTTTATAGTTTGCAATTTTAGAGCCCCTTGTTCTTATTTATCACACAATACGAGGACTTCCGTTAAATTTTTGACGAAATGTCTATTTTGACAGTTAGTTGACCATGATTTTAATTCAATATGTATATTTTAATTAATATCTTTATATATATAAATATATAAAATGCAGTTAAAAAAATTGAGGGTAAAATTTGAGGCGGAGAGGGCAAGAGACAGAAAAGAGACTCTATAAAGCAACGATTTCCATAACTAATCAGTACAAGCAATAATGTTTAATATGTAAATGGATGAGCACAAATACAAACATCATATAAGCTTCTTGTTCAGTTTGTCTGAGCTCGCAACCGTTGAAGCCGTTCTGGAACAGTTACGATCAGACTAGGATGATCCTCGAAGATAAACTGTCTGAGCTTTGGCATTCCCATTTCTTCTCCCTCTCCCTCTATCAACTCCTCTAAATCATGTGTATAAGTGATTTTGAGAACTTTCAGTTGAAAAAAGCCTCCCGAGCAATCCAGTGTACTTTCAAAACGGCAACCTTCGACCAATTCAAGGATTTTCAGTTTGGGCAGCTTTTTCAATGTTGCTATTGTAGCATATGAGATTTTACAACACCAAAGGGTGACTTTGATGAGGCTGGGAGGTAAGTCGTGATCATGGAGGTCCAATTGATCAAACCTGTGTATCAATAAGTTTTTTAACATGCCATATTTAGATAGGTTCATTCTCATGCCGCTGCACTCTAAGCAAACCCAACAATAAAGGGTCTCAAGGTTGTTTGAGATAGGCTCTCTTTCGCATAACACCTTCATCATATCAGGCATCATACGCCACAAAGTTAATTTCCTCAAAATGGTGAAGTTGGGAAGCATATGACTATATTTTGGATGTGGTTGTAATGGACGCGGCAGAAAAAGTGTTTGGATATTTGGCAAGGAGACTTGGAATCGTGGACCACGCAATAGCTGGAGGTGGTAATCACATTTATGATATTCAAGTATCGTAACTTTGAGATGAAGATGTTTTAATTGTTCCATCGTCCAAATCCCGACAGGAATATTTGAAAAATCAGTACGAACAATCAAGGTCTCCAAGTTTTTCAAATTTTGAATACTCAAAGGTATTTCGACATTCCAGGTAGATTTTATTTGGAGGTAGTTCAAACAGCTCAAACTCCCAACACTCCTTGGAAAATGGAAAGGGAACCGCGAAGTTTGAATTGTAAGAACCCTCAACAATCTTGACTTGTCGAGAATTCTTTTGAGGCGTTTCTCATGGATGTCCCTTTCAACTACAAAATCAAATAGTGCACGAATTTTTGGCATATCACATTGTAGAATGTTTTCATAGCCATAAACACCAAGTCGACGTACTTTCCTAGCAGAAACATGGTCTATACGATCATAAGTATCCAGAAAATCAATCCCTCTACCCTTTTCTACACATAGGCTGTACAAAAGGTCATGGACTCGAAACCTTTTTACTCTCCCATCAACTTTTCTTTGAACAACTTGGATTAAATTCCTAGAATCCAATTCGTTCATGTAACTCCACCCGACAACCTCAGGATGTCTACCTGGAATGCCTACCACCAATTTCTCCGCCACCCACATTCTTATCAATTTGAATGCTGAATATTCATAATCCTCGGGAAAATTATCCAAATAGAGAAAACATGGTTTGAGGGCCAAGGGTAAATCTACGTAACTCAAAAGAAAAAATTTCAAAACACTTTTCGGTAGGATCATGACCTATGTTGCTTAGCACATCATTCCAACAAAATTCACTCTTCTCTCTTTGTCTCAACAAACCTACAATAAGAACAATCGCTAAAGGGACACCACCACATTTCTCAACTATTTTTTCACCAATTTTCATCAATTCTAAATGCTCAAATTCTTCAACAGTATTGAAGAAGGGTATGATTGATTTGGAAAAAAGTTCCCAACTAGTGGTTTCATCAAAGGGGTGTAAGAAATGCAAAGAATCTTCACAACCTACGTTTCTACCTACACCAGTATTTCGGGAGGTAATAGTTATTCTACTATTACTCTGACCGGAATTAATGGGGAAACACTTACTTAATTGGTCCGAAACATCAGTACTCCAAATGTCGTTAAGTAAAACTATGAACCTTTTTTTCTTGCAGAAGTGATTTCAGATTGAAACTATGTACCTTTTTTCTTGCAGAAGTGATTTCAGATTGACCACCAAGTTTTCATCTTGTTTCGCCTCCCCAAGACCCGCTTGTTTCGCTATATCTTGCCAAAGAGAGTTTATGTTTGGGTCTTGAGAAACAGAAACTGAAGCACTACACTGATAATCGCCTTTCACACCATTGAAAACTTTCTTGGCTAAAGTTGTCTTGCCCAGCCCTGCCATACCCACAATGGTCACGTACT
>JBBMKE010000002.1:13477993-13489243 GCA_037834125.1 Lippia alba | reverse complement strand
GGAGGCCATTGTTGCTCGAGGATGGAGGTCCGGCTAAGGATCCAGTTGTTTTGTATTCTTGATTAGTTTTTCTAATTCATTCTATTTGTGGACTTGTTAAATTTTGACTATTGTGAGCTCATAATGTGACTGATATCAGAACGGTGATAAAAGAAGATGCAATGATATGTTTTGTTTAATTGTACTGAGGTTATGTCATATTTGCTGCTAATGTTTTCTGTGATTTTTCCAGCTCTATGGGTTTTGCAATGAAAATTGGTTGCATTTTCTTAATGAAATCGGTTGTATCATGTATGATGTCTTTAACCTTTTTAATTAGTTGGCCGACAGGTTGGTCTAAGAGATTAAAGAGTTTTTCCTCTAAAGTAATAATTTGAGTTCAAAATTTTTCTGATTATTTGGGGGTTCTTTCTTTAAGGCGATGATGAGTTTAAATGCTTTTGATTATTTGGGTGCGTGTGCTAAAATTTTTATTTTTTTTAATTAGCTGTAATTAAGTTGCCCAAGTGTCGAGTTATAACATGGGAATATGGTAAATTTGACCATTTAAGACAGGTTAAATGAATCAACACGTATTCAAGATTTTATGTCGGCTTAGAATGTCAAAAAGACAATCTGAGTCACTTGCCAACTATGGAAGTAAGAGATCTACAATTGCAATATTAGATTAATTAGAGATGTGTTGGTTTAATTAGAAATGAATAGAAACATATTTAATTCTTTTTAAATACATAGTTTTATTTTAATTTAGATTAGGGCATCCGTTCGATTATAATGATTAGTCTCCTTATTGAATTGCAGTCACCTCATAGGATAGATAAATTATTTCAACTGGTTAGGAGATTTAAAACTGTTCTATATTCGAAATCAGGAGTAAACCCCTAACCTTTGGTTAAAGTCTTAAAGATGGATGAATCTCTTTTATTCAATCACACTCTCCTAGTTCTTTAAATTTATAAATCAGTAGAATTTTTTTTGAGCACTTAATAGGATTAAAAAAAAAAAAGAAAAAAAAAGAAGGTGATTGTATTCTCATTGATGAAAAGAAGAATAAGATCTGATATCGCTTTGTAAAATCAGACATCACACGGAACCGGACATTTTCTGGAGTATAGGGGAGGGAAACCTCTCTTTTTGGGAAGATTCACGGTTTAAAGGGAGATCAATTGCATCAATATTCGATGGGCCGTATGGAAACCAAAAAGTTAAGGATCTCATGACCAATGGAGAGTGGGATAGTGATAAGCTCGACCAAATAGTTGAGGAGAACATGGCGGACGAAATTTGTGCTATATCCATACTTAAGAACCACCTGATAGGGGACTATGGAGAAATAATCAGGATGGTATGTTCTCTTTGAAATCTGCATGGAAGAAGACGAGAGTTCGAGGAGAAAAATCCGAATTGTGTAGTGCGATATGGTCCGTTAACCTGCTTCCCACCATCTCGATATTCCTGTGGCGAGCTATACACGATTGGCTCCCGGTTGACGAGAGATTACACCGCAAGGGAATTGTGTTCCCATCTAAATGCGTTTGTTGCGATGCTCAAGAAACGAGCAATCATGTGTTTCTTCATAATCATAAAACTAATCAAGTTCGGTGTTTTTTTGCTGACTTATTTCATTTGCAGGTTACCGGAATCACATCTGTGAATGGGATGCTTAACAGTTGGATCAAATCATCTCCTTTCAGTTCGAAACAGCATATGCGCATAATTGTACCTGCCTTGATTCTCTGGTTTGCTTGGATGGAACGTAATAGAAGAAAACACCAAGGGCTGAGCTACACCACCTACAATATCAAAAGCCAAACTTTAAGGTACATAAAACTCCTTCATGAGGTTAAAAAGATCCCGTGCACTTGGTGGAGAGGGGATGGTACAGCAGCACAGAAACTGGGAATACAGCTGCTGCCCCAAAAACATAAAAATGTCAAGATTGTGAAATGGTTGAAACCCCAATTCGGATATGTGAAGATCAATTCGGACGGCTCGTGCTATGGTAACCCGGGTCCTGGGGGAATTGGAGTGGTGATCAGAGACAGTGATTGTCAAGTGATCTATGCTTACTGTGCGAGGATTGGATTGGTTACAAACAACCTAGCTGAACTCTCGGCATTGCTGCATGGTGTTAAAATCGCCCTTGATCTCGGCTTCCAATTTATTTGGGCGGAGGTTGATGCAAAAGTTGTAATAGACTTGATTGTTAGAGGAACTTCTGGAGATTGGAGTACGCAAAATATGCTACTACAGATCAGAGATTTGATTGCAGGAAAACATGTTCGCTTGAGCCACATTTACCGCGAGGGAAACATGGTAGCGGACCACTTAGCTAAACTTGGTGCTTCAACTCAAACAGAATGGTCATTCCCGACGTCAGGTTTGATGCCTCGTATCAAAGGAATGATAAGAATAGATCAATGGGGACTCCCAAACCTACGTATTAAATGATGAAAACCAATAAGTTTTTGTTGCTGCCGCTCTTAAGGCAATGTATCAAACGGTTGTGCATGGTGAGGATCTCTGTAAGTCTGGTTCTACTATTTTTGATGCACAGAACTTATCTCTGTATAATTTCGCCTCTTTAATTGGTATTTATATTACTCACAAGATCTGGCCGAGGAAAGGTTCCGGTTTTTTACAGGAACAGGTTGATGATAATAAGCAGCGGATTCAGGACTCAATAATTCCCATCTTGGGGACAGATATTTACTATGTAATTGACGGCTCAGTACATAATGTCAGACTTATCACGAATGCCTACATCATTAATTCCAAGGACACCGGGGCTGGTTTGGAGGTCACTCTTTGTCAGATAGAATCCTCGCTGGAGACTATCGCTGCTCAGGACCCTGGGCGCCTCGTTCAGAGGCCAAGGACTGACCCAGTTTACGCCTTTGGTAACAGGAATTTTCGAAGCCACCTTCTTCACCTGGAGAATGCTGTTTGTTTCGCACTCAATCTTCACGCTCCCATCTTGCTTCATAGTGCTGATTTAGGCCCCAAGGAATTTGTTAATATGTGGGGTTTGTATGAAGGCTTCTCTTTTAATAAGGTTTTCGCTCACTTGTACCCTAATGTTTGTATTTCTAAGTGGGGTGAGCATTTTGCTAGTGCTAGCTTGAAAGATATCTAGTTGTACTCTCTTTGTACTCTGGCTTGGGTTCGTGGTAATATATGAGGCGAGGGCTCATTAAAAATCTCACGGTCTCGTTGACCGGTTTTCCTTTTTAAAAAAAAGAATGAAAAGAAGAATAAGAATAAGAGAAAAGCAGTTGATGCTGGGGGCAAGTAATAGTTGGCAGCCCTGAATAGCATAAATTCTTGAGCTTATTTTAGTAGTCGCTTTGTCGGGGATTTGGAAATTTCTTATTTTGAAACAGATGAGTATTCCACAGTTGACAGTTCCCATTATACTATTATACTGATTTAATTAGATATATTATATTTAAGCCTCGGGGTATAAACCAATATTACAAAAAGAGAGTTTTATAGCTTATTAACCGTATACAACTCGAATCAATAGTAAATTGATACAACAAATACAAAAATCGGAAGAAAAAAAGGGAAATTAGGATTATGATTGTTGTATTATGTTAATATTTTTTCACATCAGATGATTATGATGACTATTGTATAAGTTAGTATTTTCTTCCAAAAAAAAGAAAAAAAAACTAATTAGATGACGATGATATACGTTCATATATTTCTTCTATATGAATTAAAAATATGGGACAATCTGAACTTTTAGGCATAATTCTTTTTAGCATAGAACATTCCGATTAAACATAGTGGTCGAGAGTTATTTGTCTCAGATTAGCGGAAAGAAAGAGGAATATTCTTATCTTGTTAAACCAATACACTAACCACCGATTAAAAAATTTTAGCCTTTAAAAATGAATCTACCATTGATAGGAAAAATTTTACATTTAACTGATGCTTCTCGATCCGGATTTAAATAAATGATATACATATATAAAAAACCACAATATTAGTTTTTATATTGATGGGTCAATGTTAGTTCGAATGTTATATCCTCTAATGCACGGAAATTTCAAAACATACAATTTTATCATTTCGTATCGTGCAGGATACTTGTATCCAATATTATTTTGATACTACTCATATGAATAATTTAAGAAAAAATCTATATCATCGTCCATTGTGTCTGATCCGTATCCGCTCATCATAACTTATACCGATAAAAAAGCCATTTATATCTCTGAAACTCTTTTTATTTATTCATTTTACCGCTTTAGATATGTTCCAAGTTCATGGTCTAGATAAAATCATTTCCTCTTTTTTTTTTTTCTTTTTTCAAACGGGAACCTCGGTCGGTGTGACTTTGTTCCAAACACATGTGTATTAGTATTCTTTTGTCACCTTTTGTTTTGAAAAGCCAGCATTTTCCTCGTCAAAATTGTCTACTTTTTCCTTAAAATGAAATGTGAATCACTAATATTATGTTTGTTGTCCCTACACAAAGTAAATATTCCATGACATAACGTGCATTCCACTTTTTCAACACTATTAATAAAACACCATTTAGTTTCCAATTTAAATTACTCTATAATTAATTACTACGTAATAAAACTTACTATAAAATCCCTCGCAAATATATATAAAATTCATCTATTGTCTCCCTGCGATTTAAAACATTATTAGTGTTTCCTTTTTCTTAAAAAACTAACGGAAAACTCCATCACAAAAACGAATAAGTGGGGAGACAATTTTATATCTCAACCGTCCATTTTTACAATTCGGTCGCGAAAAATCTTGCACAATTGGATGAATTCCCTACATTAGCTTTAATCAAATTCTGCATATGGGGGCCCCAACTCATCAAATCACTCCACTTGCAATGCTTAAATACATCCTTCATTTGTCATGGTCATCTCATTCTTCCACAGTTCCACGTCCCTACTTCTTCATATCTCTTCACTTCCACTGCATAAAAAAGAGAATCTCTCACCAAAAAAAAAAAAAAAACAAACTACATAACAAAGAGAATGAAGTATCTGCATTCCGTTGTGCTCATTACCCTCTTGCTATTAGCACCTATTTCTCTTATAACCACCACGGCTCATGAAACCAGCGCAAACCAATCTCCATCTCGACGAGGAAAACAGACCCTAGACATGAGAGAGAGTTCAACGAAACTAGGCCAAGTTGAGATCAAGAAACGGGCTCGAGTAATACCCGGCGGAAGCCATGCAAGACCCAAGTCGTCGGCTGTTGGTCAACTGGAAACATGTGCTGTTCGAGTTTGTTTTTTGCTCGGTTTCACCATTTTGTTTGCTGCCCCATTAATCTAGGAGTACTTTCTGCAGGTTTTGGGTATCTTGAGGATGTTTGTACTGATAATCTGTTGGTTTGATGATTAGTTTTTTATGGAATGAGTTAGGTTTTGGTCTGTGATGTTGTTCATATGGATGTGGAAGCGATGTTAATGTTTGTTGAATTTAATGCGATGTGATGAACGTTGCTTTCTTCGGTTTATTTGTTCTTATCTTTCATTGTTAGAATGGATTATTTGTGTTTGAGAATTGTTGTTTATGCAATAAGACACTTGAAATTAAAGCATGATTTCACCAAGATTAGGTTAAGTTTTATCAAGCATTGTAGGATGAGGTGATAGGCTCGAATTACGCTCGGGTTAACCCCCGTACACGTGACACAATCCGGGCGGCTTACTTGGAAAACCCAAGGATACTTGAGCTTAGACGCTCGTGAATATGGACTCACGATGTGGAGCCAGCCCATCCACTCATAGCTTTGCCCCTGAGGCCCGCTTGTTAAAGCCCATACTTCGAGCGTGGGATTCTTCCACCAATCCCACCCAACGCTCATACCACAGCCTCGTGGGAACATTCATTACTCTCATAGGGTCCATCCCTTCCATACCGAGAGGATCTCCCATGAGGGTACTCGCGGTCACGTACCCTACACACCATCCGAGCGTCCCGATGCTCGGGCAGAGCCACCTGGGGAACTCTTCCTCTCGAGCGTTCTCACGCTTTGGGTAGTCCCTTTAGAGCTTCCTAACGCTCGGGATATTCCTCCCTGTAATTGCCGCTGACACACATGCATATCGCACAGACGCACACTCTCCTGACACCCATTACCACCTACCCATAGGTATCTTTGGGGAACGTCATTGTCAAGCCATCACACGATGTCACGTATCTAGGGCAACGCTGGATTTGGGACCACTTGGTCACATTTATCAAATCACCCTCGCTCTCAACCTATAAATATGGGAATTCTCATTCACATTCCGTAAGTCATCTTCTTCACACACTGCATACACAATTGGGCATTATTCTGGCTCTTCATCCCTAAGCTTAAACACCTCATCCCCTTTTTTGCATACTTATTGCATAACCACGATGTTATCCTAGCTAGAAGAACCCACGCATATTTGGATACCTAGTTCCCGAGGCACTTAAGCATGTGATGGTCTTTCCCCTCAAACAAATACTAATTTAGTGGTGATTTAGCGTCATTCCTATTCTTACACCATCATGAGGGATCTAAGTTGTCGTATGATGTGTGCATAATTGTACTAATCTTATAATGATCACATTTCTTGAAATATAATGCTTATTTATTAGTACATAATAATTATATAGAGGGACGAAACCAGGATTTTGAATAATAGGGGGCGAGAATTAAAAATTAAAATTAAAAATAATATAATTTAAAAAATAATTATTATTTTATTAAAAATATACATATTATTTTATTTAATGTATATGAATAAAATAAGTATAATTTAAAATGTTAAACTTAAAATAATCACCATTTATATAAAAACTAAAAACAATACTTAAAAAAAAAAGAGATTAATCTCAATTTAATATGACTTAAATAAAATAATAGAATATTATATATAAAAATACAAAAAAATCCTTTATGTTTAAGAACTTAAAGACCTATCATTATCTCATTCTCAAAAATTCAGTATATTATATCAACACTATATGGTCCAAAATTAAATAAAATTATTTTTTAGTTATTATTATGAAGGTCAAAATACAATATTTTCTCAAAATATTGAATTAAATTAATTTTTAATCAACAAACTAATTATAATTTTTGTCTAAATAATCTATTATTATAAAAGAAATAAAATTAAATATAAATTAATACTTACCTTTTTTTGACTTTATTTAATATCTAATATGAACTTGGAGCGCAATCAACTTCTTCTTCCGATCATGAATATTAAATATGTAGAGTTTTACGTTGAAAAGAAGAAAAATAGAAGGAATAGAAAAAGAAGATGATAGAATAGAAAAGATTGAGTTGAGAAAAGAAGACATTTTCTTCCTATAGAGAGTAATAAAAAAGATTGAATTAATTTTTTTGGAATTTAAAAAGAAAAGTAAAGATTTTTATCGATAAAAGAAATAAAAGAATAGATTTGGATAGGAAAAAAAAGATTAAAATAAATTAATAAAAGAAAATTTTAATTAATATAAAAATAAAAATATATCCTAATTATTATGAATAGTGAATTATAATTTTGTATAAATAAAGGGATAAATGTATTAATTGGGGGGCAGAGAAACTAATAAAAATTAAAACCCCCCCTCCTTGTCTCCGCCTAGAAGTACATATATAATACTTATTGTACACTAAGTATGGGAACATAATTAAATAAATTAATGAATATCTAGTTGAAACTATTGCAATTAATTCAAATACATAAACATTCAACTAAAGTTCACATTGTCCCTAAAAGTGCCTCAACCAATTAAATGATAAAGATATAATTTAATGGAGAACTCCCTATATAGCTTAATTTCACAAAAGAACCATATTAGAAGTACAAATTTATGGAGATGGAAAATTAATGCATGCAGTCATATTAGAACAACAGGAAACTGAGACTAGCTACAACAAAAACAAAATACAACTTTTTACATTGCAAGCAAAGAAAACAATCTTTCTTATCAGATGGAATCTTCAACAGCAATTCACAAGTTTGCCTGGATCATCAATTGTTGAAGCCGTTCTGGAATGGTATGGAGTTCAGAACAATTCTTGATGATCAACTGTCTGAGCTTAGGCATTCCCATTTCTTCTCCCTCTCCCTCTATCAACTCATGTAAACCAGATAGTTTCAAAACTTCTAGTTGAAGAAAGCCTCTTGAAAAATCCATTTTACTTCGAACATAGTGACAGGCGGCCAAGTCAAGGATTTTCAATTTGGGCAGCTTTTTTAATATTTTCATTGAAGAATCTGATAAGGTAACACGTGGACCCGAAAGGGTAACCTTGATGAAGCTGGGTGGTAATTCATGATCTTGGAGGTCCAGGTAAGAACCATAGATGAGTTTGCTGAATGGATCAAAAGGCTTTATCTTCAATTCTTTAAGCATACCATATTTTGATAGGTTAATTCTCATGTCAAAGCTCGTATCCTCGCGATACTCAATGTGAAGGGTCTCAAGGTTATTTGAGATAGCCTCTTTTCCGCATAACACCTCCGTCACGCCAGACATCACATTTCTCAATGACAGTTTCGTCAAGGTGATCAGCTTGGGCAATATATGGCTATATTTTAGACATGTATCGTCTGGATATGGCAAATGAAGAGTTTGGATATTTGGCAAGGAAACTTGAAATTGTAGGCCACGCAGTAGCGGGAGGTGATAATCACATATATGATATTCAAGAAGATCAGCCTTGAGATGAAGATGTTTTAATTGTTCCATCTTCCAAACCCCAATAGGAATCGTTATCTAGTGAGAATCAACAATCAAAGTCTCCAACTATTTCAGATTTTGAATACTCAAAGGTATTTCAACACTTCGAGATCTGATTTGGAGGTAGTTCAAAAAACTCAAACTCCCAACACTCATTGGAAGATGGAACCAATCCAAAGTAGTTCGAAAAGTAAGAACCCTCAACAATCTCGACTTGCCAAGTGTAGTTTTGAGGTGTTCCTGTTGGTTTCTCCCATCAAATTTCAAATGAAATAGCCCACGAATTTTTGGCATGTCGTATTTCAGAACATCATCACCAAAAACACCAAGTCGTCGTACTTTGCTTGCAGAATCAGGGTTTAGATGATGAGTAGTATTTAGAAAGTTAAACTCTCCACACTTCTTTACACATATGCTGTACAACAGGTCATGGACTCGAAACTTCTTTACTCTCCCATCAACTTCTCTTTTGACAACTTGGATTAAATTCCTAGAATCCAGTTCGCTCATGTAACTCTTTCCAACATCCTCAGGATCTCTACCTGTAATGCCTATAACTAATTTCTCAGATACCCACATTCTTACCAATTCGAATGCTGAATATTCGTAACCTTCAGGAAAACTACCTAAATAGAGAAAACAAGATTTTAGAGTTGTGGATAAATCTGTGTAGCTCAAAGAAAATTTTTGAAAAACACTTATCACTAGTATCATGACCTATGTTGTTTAGCACATCTTTCCAACACAATTCACTCTTCTCCCTCTGTCTCAACAAGCCTACAATGACAACAATCGCCAAAGGGACACCGCCACATTTCTTAACTATTTCTTCACCAATTTTATTCAATTCCGAGTGCTCAAATTCTTCAGCAGCGTTGAAGAAGGGTATGATTGATTTGGAGAAAAGCTCCCAACTAGTTGATTCATCAAAGGGATGTAAGAAATGCAAAGAATCTTCACAACCTACGTATCTACCAACACCATTATTTCGAGAGGTAATAATTATTCTACTATCACTCTGACTAGAATTAATCGGGAAACACTTTCTTAATTGATCCCATACATCAGCACTCCAAATGTCATCAAGTAAAAGTATATACCTTTTTTCTTGTAAAAGGGATTTGAGATTGACCTCCACGTTTTTATCTCGTTTCTTCTCCTCAAGACCTACTTGTTCTGCTATATCTCTCCAAAGAGAGTTTATGTTTAGCTCTTGAGAAACAGAAATTGAAGCAGCACACTGAAAATTGCTTTTCAAACCATTGAAAACTTTCTTTGCGAAAGTCGTCTTGCCCAGCCCTGGCATGCCCACAATGGTCACGAACTGATGCTTCTCCAGCTTAGTATTCACCTTTTCAATGTGTTCATCAAATCCCACAATCAGGGAATCATCAAATTCAATTGTGGTGGTTCTTGGATCAACATTAGATTCGTGATCAACTTTGTCTCCAACATGAATATCCGGGATACCGTAATTCTCCTTGTCCTCCTTAATTCTATGGACTCTATTTTTTATTTTCTCAATCTCCCTGGAAAACTTGCTGCACGTAACACAGTATGGCACGATGCACGCCATCCTCTTGAGAAGAACACTTTTTGACTTGTGCTCTTGGATCTGAGGAAGGAAATATCAAAGATATCTTCAACATCGTAAGCCAAGTCCCTGATGCCATTAATGAAGGTCGCCACCATTGGATTAGTAACCTTCTTTTCCTCAGCAACTTGCAAGTACGCTTGCATCAACCTCATTTGTTGCTCAAGCCAGAGGATGTCCTCCCGCAACCGATACAGTCGAGAGCCCTCCTCCACAATCAAAGTTGCAGCAATGTCAACAGCTTTCTTGATGACAGCTGCAACGGCAACATCTCCCATTTTCTCTCAATTGAGATGTACGTTCAGAAAAGTGATCAAGTCTGTTTTTTGATGTAATGAATAAGGGTGAGGGAAAGGGGTTTATGGGAATTCGAAAACGACACTGTTCATAACCTTATCTTGAAGTCATGATCTTCAATTAAGATACCATTCCAAGTCATAAAGACTAAAGCATTCAATAATGCAAACTCTTTTGGTTTTAGTCTTTAAGGCCACGTTTACATGGACGAAAATGTTTATGCATGTCATGTTATAGTAGGTTAGTATAGTTGCCCAACATGTGTTTTTGGCCCATGTTGGTGCCTATGGTGAGGCCCAGTTAACCATAGTACTTTTGTTTACTTATTCAGATTAAATTTCATGTTAACAGGAAATTACTTTGATACCCTTATTATAAATTATACTGTATAACTAATATACTTATTCAAATCTAACTTTTCAAATAACTCCAACAATTATGAACAACAATTAATATCCCAATGAAAAATACCCCTATTACGAATTATACTGTATAACTAATATACTTATTCAGATCAAACTTTTTCAAATAACTCCAACAATTATGAACAACAATTAATATCCCAATGACAATAACAAAGAAATTGCTGCTTAATTCTCATAAATTAGGTCTCATTTGAACATACTCCATTTCCAAGTTGGCCTT
>JBBMKE010000002.1:13464646-13476416 GCA_037834125.1 Lippia alba | reverse complement strand
AAGTGAAATATTTACATCATTATTATTATGGGCCCCGGCGGCACCCCGTAGAAGTAATCACTCGGAAGGTATCGGGCAGAGGGTGGTTATTATACGGAGCGCCACTTACACTCTTGGTCGTGGTTTAGGTGGAGGTTAGCTACTCTACGCCCAAGAGCTTATGGGAGACACCCTCCCGGGAGTGTATTTCCCACTTATTACATTATACCGTCTCTAGGGTTTGATCCCCTATTGACACCGGAGTAGCGGAGTATTATCATACTTGGTTTTATTAAAATATCGGTACCTTGATCAGCCCGTTACTGTTTTACAAATATTTACGGAGTTCGGGTGAAAGGGCCTTACTTGAGGGCCATACAAATTCTTTATCAAACAGTTCATATTTCAAAATACTCTCACATACCCTTATCCCCAACGTAAACTTATGAACCGTTTTATTTTGTCATATCCTATTTTCATTATTTAGATAAAGATCCTCTTGATCATAAATTTATATACATATATCCAAATACATATATATATACTTATATCTATAAACCTAACATCTCCTCACTTAGTCACTTTGACTAACTCCTCGCCTATTTTAAAATACATGGTTTCAGGGACGACAACTAGAGGTATCTTGAAGTAGAACAGAACTGATTCTAAGGTCACATTATTCCGAGTATATTCATTTCTCAAAATAATTATTTCCGTATTTTACTCCAGTATTCCAACATATGCTCCCTTTATATCAGTCACTTTATTCCATAGAATAGTAGTTGATCATTATGTCGTCATCCCCATTTAGTTCCAATGATGAAAATTTCTTTACCTTCCAATGTGATTGATACCCCTTGTCTTATTTAAATACCAGTTAAACCGTTCGCCGTAGTATTTCTCGGGTGAAGGATTCATCCTTTACTTGGGAAGTACTGCGGTGCAGGGTTTGTAGTGCTAGGGGAGGCGCTACAGTTCAACCTCATCTTTGATTGAATGCCGACTAAGATTTGGGAACGAAGAATTTCAAGAGTTGGAAGATTGGCGAAGTTCCATTAGTTAAGGTTTCATGGAGAAATGATGGAATGGAAGAAGCTAAGTGGGAACCGAGAAAGTAGAATGGGGAGTTGTCATCCCGAGTTGTCTTCGGACGAACAAGTGAATCCGAGGACGGATTCTCTTAAGGGGGAGAGGTTGTAACACCCCGACTTTTCGGCCGTACAGGTATGACGTATGTGTTTACCAACGTGCGCTAATTAATTTTTTATAAATGTGTTTCATATTTAATTTTCTTTATTTAATTGTTGTAATGTGAAATATTTGGAATTCTTTGAATATTTGAACATATGTGATTACTTCAACTTCTTGCCCTTAAGTGAATTAATTGCTTTTCGTGCGTACGTGATCTGATTTCTGTTTTTGGTGAAACTTGAATATGTTGAAGATTTATGTGTTATGAACTTGTGAATGTGCTCGTTTCATGTTTTCGATTTTGTATGATGTGGTATTTCATTGCATTTCATTAACTTGACCAAAATGGATGCTAACGAGCAATTAGCGCACCTTTTGGTTCGGTTGACATCTTGAGCTCGGGAATTCGAATTTCGTCACCTCCATTGAGTTCAAATCGGTGATTTAGACTCAATGGGACCATCCTCCTCGAATTACGACCGAAATGAGCCCCTTATGCACTAAATTACAACATATGAACTGAAAGGACCCACGTACCTAATACACACACCAGCACCCTATGTTACCTACCTAGCCCCACTTCAACAACTCTCTCTCTCCCCTCACTCAGCCATCCCACCAATCCACCCTCCCCTTTCCCCACAAAAATATCCTAATTTCAAGAGAAAAGAGAAGAAGAAAAAGAAGCCATCTCCAACCTCCATTGAAGCTCACCCAAAGCTCAAGAACCCTCATTTTTCTTGCATAACTCTTGAAGATAATTGTATATTTGAATTCCTTGTGTTCTTGTGCATATTATATGTTCAATATTGCAAGAATACTCCATGATTTAAGCATGAGGGCAAAATTGACGAATAGTGAGTGTTTAGGACACAAATTTGATTCCTTGTGATTCCATGACTCTTGTTGGATTTTATGGCATCTTTCTTGTTCCTTGAATATATATTTATGATTCTAGAGGTGTAATTTGTATGGTAGTTGGCTAGGGAAGTAATTTCCATTAATGCATTTTGAGGTTTTCAGGTGAACTTGGTGTTCTTGCACTTCTACGCACTTCCTTGCTCCTATATGCATCCATGATGAATCTTATGCCATTTCTTGAGTTATATTTGAATTTATTGGCTAGAATTTGGTAGGGGATATTTTTGCCTTTGTGTATGGGAAGGGATTGGTTAGGAAAATGCATGATCATGTGGTTTAATGTCCCAATTGTGCAAGATATGTTTTAATTGATTGATTCCTAGCATGAGTGAAGGTTGTGACTTAGTTTTGTCCCTTGAACTCTTGATTCCTAGCATGAGTGAAGGTTGTGCCCCCATTCGCCTTGATTTGGATTCGGGTATGGACTTCCATTTCATGATCGTCTGGTTCTTGGTGAGGGGATGTGGCGTCACGCGCAGGGCGTCAAATCAAAAACCTCCTAAGCTAGGCGGAACGTAGACCCTGTCAAATAAAAACCAACCAACCAAAACCAAACAACAGAAGTCTAAAACTCACTCATATGCAATGGCCACGGGCCTGCAGAAATTAAACATACAATTCACAAGTAAACTTGGGGTCCTCAGGCCTCTTCTATACATAACAAAGCGCGGCAAGGACAATTTAAACCACTAATACATAAACGTGCAAATACAAATCTTACATTATGATTCGAATCCAGAATAATATAAATGCAAATACAAACTCTCTAGTACAGACTTGACCGACTCAAGAGACTCGACACAAACTCCGCCTAGCTCCAAACTCCAAGCAAACCTGCACACGAAAAAGATTGGGGAGGGAGAGGGGTCAGTCTTACAACTCGACTGATGAAGGGACTGAACACACTCACACTCTACGTAATAAAGAGCAGAGCACATATCAAAAGAAAGATTATGAACCGGGAGTAGGGTTTTACATAGAAAAATCACTTTCAAATCAAACGTATTTCATACTTACACTTATACTTAAAACTTATTCTTAAACTTACTGTAATCCAAACATAGCGTACTAAAGCTTAAAGAAAGATTCTATCCCGTTTCATAATCATCATAACATATCATAACTTATACCCGGCGAGTACAGGTTTCCAACCTACTTCCATATCTTAACATACGTATTAAAACTGAACATATCATAAAACAATCCAAACCCAACACCATGGTGATCGGGAATCAAACCCTCTCCACCTACTTACGTATGTACGAGGGGTAGCTAACCCACTACGTAACCCACTACAATTTGAAGCATAACCTCGTTGCAAAACATTTCAAGCTTATGTATGCTCGTACATATAGTTCAAAACTTTTCTCGTAGGATAAAGCCATGCACATATATTTATACACGCATGCAGGCCTGAAAATGAGCACAGAGGGTTGTAGGTCGATTAACTAATATAAAAATCCTAAAACCTCACTTTATACTGACGAAGCCAAGAATCAAACACGTGATTCATCCCGGAATCAACACGGATCTCAAGACACCACCCCGGGTGCATCTGAACAAACTGAAGACAGAAATACAAAACTTAGACTCAAAGATGAACCACATTGAAGCAAGGCGTATGTATAAACACTTAAGAGATGAAACATTTAGGAAAAGCTCATATTCAAATCGATTACTTGTAATTCAAGATATTACATAGCTCATCATATTCATTTATCATCATAAAACATGTTCATGTGCACAATTAATGCATAACACAAAGTGGAGATACATAACAAGGTGAAAATATGTGCTTTGTGCAAACAATTTACATAACTCAAGCAACATAAGATGCATAAAAAAAACAAGTACTAAATACAAAAACATGATAAGAAAATTTAGGATCAATTTTGGAGGTGGAAAGATACAAGAAAAATGGAATAAAAACATAAAAAGGGATTCTGAGTGGAAACGGGCAAAAGCCGTCAATTTTTCCGAAATGGACAAGTTGTAGAAAACCAGATATAACTCGAGTTTGAGAAATGGGAATTGAATTTTGTTTCTTGAAAATGAAACTAGACACATATATCTTTCAAATGGCGTATGGCTCAAATCGTGGTTCGAAGCGAGGTAGAAATGGTGTAAGCCCAAATTTGGATGAATGCAGATTTTTGAGGAAGTTTCGACACCAAAAAAGATTGACTTTATCTCACAATCTAGGAATGAAATTAAGGTGATTTCAATTGAAGAATATTCTATACATCAAGAGGTTTATATAATTAAAATTTTATGCCATTTGGACTTCGGATGAAGGACCAATGAAGCAAAACAATCTCAGATAAAAAACAGGGCAAAATCCACGCCCGTGGAAGAAAATCCCATGCCCATGGGAAAATGGCCAAAAACTGGTAGAATGTCGGGCACAAATCCACGGCCGTGGGGAATTTTCCAAGCCCGTGGAAAATTTTGGAGCAAAAAAAAATTGCAGAAACGTGAGGAGGAAGCGAAGCAACACCAAAAAATCAAAACTCCTCCAAAACTCAACCAAATGATCTCAAATTAAAGGCATAAAGTCACATAAACATTCTATAACATAATCCAACATCAATGAGGCATAAAACTAGGTAGCAAACAAATTTCCATTAACAAGAATTCAAGCTTCAACAATGGAGGAACACTCAAGCTTTGAACAAACAATTCAAATTCTAACAAGCATGCATCAACTAAGCTCCAAATAACAACATATACCAAGTTTGAAGAAAGGGAATCAAGGCACAAAGCATATTCTCAATTTTGACATATTAGAACTATTCATCTTCTTCTTCAACCAAGATTTCAAGCAAGAGAAATGAGATTCAATCGGTAGAAATAAAGAATAGAACGAGAGGAATTCATATCTTACCTTGGATCGTTGATCGGACGGTCGGATCATCGGAAGCTTAAGCTCAAAGTTTGGGGCCAAATGGGGATTCTCTTCCTTCTTTTTTCTTCTCTTAGAATCGGTCCAAGCAAAGTGAGGAGGGAGAGGATATTTTCAACTATTAAAGATAAATATGGGTCGGGTAAATGGGTCGGGCTACAAAGATCCGGTGCAAACAGATCGGATTTTAAAACGGTAGGGCTATCAAACGGCTTTAGAAAATTAAACTGTTAATTTTATTAAATTCGAATCGTTGAAATGAATTAAATGATACGGTCGAAATTCGAATTCTCAAGCTCAAATAACCACGAGGGTCAAAACACCCTAATTAAAATTAGGTCCCCTAATTGCAAATATTGGGCAATTGAGCCCAAGAATATTTAATTAATTCTAAGCGCACGTAATATAATTAAACTCACGTTGACACTTAGGCATGCGAACCACATAATTCATGAAATTACTGAATTAAGCTCTCCCGTGGCGTCATACCTGGATAGCCGAGAGGTCGGGGTGTCACAAGGCATGGGCTGACGGCTATCTCTTGCATAGGTTCCAACCATTGTGGGACTTTCCTAACATTCACTAGGAGGATTGGTGAATCGAAGAAGCTTCCGATCATCTGGGATTCATATACCCATTGATCATCTTGTTCTGGGTGGTACGGGCTAGCTACCCGAACCACTAACCCGGAGGAAAAAGGAATACTTATGCACTTGAATTGTATCTTGTAATTAAGTGAAACCTAATCCTGTTGTGTGATCACTTAATAAATCTTCTTGTACACTAAAGGAGTAAGGTTGGAGATTGCTCACTCGCCAAGCCACTTGTCACTTTTCTTGAATCAACTTTATAGTTATAATTCCACAAATTGATGCCCGTGTTTTACTTGTCTTTCTTGAAAACCTTAGGTGAAATTATGACTTGCATGACTTTACCACTTTCTATATATTATTTATGCTATTTACTCAGTCCTGTAGAGACTGACCCCTCCCTTCTTTGTCCCTCAGGTTTTCTTCTCGAGGTAGCTAGGAGGGATTTGCATTCGAGTTGTAGTTTCATGTCTAGCTAGTTTACATATGTTTTGTACCACACTTCATACTTATTTGATTTATGTCTTGAATTTGTGGCCATGTCGGCTAAGATATTTGAATTATGTCGATGTTATGTTGGAGATTTGTAGATTCTTGTTTGTTGGACATATTTCATGTTTATGTTTCCGCTATCGCTTGACTAGTATCTTATTTATTCCCGTGATTGTTGAATTGTTGGTAAAGGGTTAGTCCCACCTAGCCAGGATCCGTGTCGTGTCTCCGTTATCTAGGTTTGGACTTGTATGAGGTCTATAATCGTATATAGGTTCAATCCTAGTGCAGGGGATGTGATGATCCATGATTGGGTGTCACAACATAACTGTAAAATAATTATACTTAATATACATATTATTTGTTCAAAAATAGGAATATAATTACCTGTGTCTAGAAATTATCCGCCAGGTGTCTTAGACAGTAGGCATGATGACTACCTATAAATATTCTTGGTACGTGAGCACAAGCCCATGGTGTCTATCAGAGAAAAATGTGTATGTCCTAAAATTTATCCTTGTTGTGCTTTGACTTGTGAGTGCATCTCTCAGTTTTATGCTGAACCATTCCCAATTTTCATCATTTTCAGTTGACACAACGACATAAACTAGCGTGAAAAGCTGGTCATTAGGGTCTTTCGCAATAGCACTAAGCAAACAACCTTTAAATATAATTTTTATATGAGTATTATCCAAAAATATTAATTTTCTGCATCCATCTAAAAACCCTATAAGACATGCATGAAAACAGATGAAAAGGCGCAAAAACCTCGAAGATAATGGGTCAATCTCATAGTCTGCTATACTCCCTGGATTTGTTTGTTTCACAGCATCAGAATAACATCTAACTTGATCATAAGAACCAGTATCTGATCCATAAATCTCATGTATAACTATTTCTTTCCCCATCCACGCTGTATGTAAGCAAGTTCAACGCCACACTCCTATTGAAAGTCCTTAATAATGTCAATAGGTCTATATTTGGGTTGAGTTTGAAGCTTATCTCTGACTATGTTGCTAACCCAATTTGCATCCGTGTTTGGATGTCCCTTTGTCCTGAGACTGTCATTACCGCAAGTATGTCGTAAATTGCATCGCCGGATGTCAAACTCATGATCTTTTACGTGCATCGCTGCATATAACCGCCAATTGAACGTGATAATTGGGCACTACTATTATCTTTTCCTTGTAATTTTTTAAAAATTTGACTGGACGATTCACGCCAATGGAATAATTTTTAATATCACTACAAAAAAAAGCTTTGTTGTGACAAATAAAATTGTCACAACAAATCAATTTTTTTTGTCACCACAGCTCTATAATGACAAAATATTTTGTCACATCTGTTGTCATAATAGACCTGTCATAATAGGATTTAAATGACAATGACGGATTTTGTCATAAGTCTGTGACAAAATCAAAGTTGTCATGACAAATTGAACTCATGCGACAAAATTTTTGTGAAGCCCCAACTTTTCAGTCGTACAAGTATGACGAATATGTCTACCCAATTGCACGAATTAATTGTTTATAAGTGTTTTGTATATTTAATTTTATAATTAAATGTTAATATGTAATTAATTATATCTTAATTATACTAATATTAAATTCCAATTTAAATTCGTTGACTTTTATGTGTAATTTTTAAAATGAAATTTAATTTTATTATTCAATTTTGAATATTATGAAATTGTAAATGCATTGCTTATGAGTGTTATAATCGCGCTTCGTTCTTATATGATTTGAAATCGAATTTTCGTGAAATTTTAGTATGTTATAGATTTATCTGTTATAAAAGTATATATGTGCTCGTTCATGTTTTCGATCTCGTTTGATGTGGTAACAAATTTTATTTCGGTAACGAGACCAAAATGGGGGTTAAAGAGCATTAGGCGCACCTTGTGTTCCGAAGGCCGTAATTTGATATCACGAGTTCGGATTCAAATTCTGGAAGTATCACCGGACTCGTGACAAAAATTGGAAGCTCAGGAACCTAGCCTTGTATTTTTCTAAGCCCATTTGAAACCCCGAAACTTCGTCGAAAGTGAGCGTCATGAGTTTTGTACTTTTGTTGACTAATTTGCCCATATCTTATCCAATACTAGACCAAATTAAGAAATTCTTGGACCCACTTAATCTTAAATCAAAACCCTATCTATAATTAACAATTTCATACCTTTTTAACATAAGAAATCCGTCCTTTTCAGCTGCAAGAAACGAGACACAAGAAGGAAGAAGAAGAACTTTCCCATTTTCAGCTTTTGAGTTCAAGACTTCATCATTTCACTCCATACTCGAAAGATAAGCTTGGTTTTGGATTCTCCATCTTCTCCTCTTTCTTTAGAGTGCTTATTTTATGAATTTGGTGGTTTATAACTTGAGTTTTGAAGGGGGTGATGAATAGTTAGGGTATAAGGCTTATATGATGAATTTGAGTGACTCCTTTGGCCTTTTTGAGGTTTAAAGCATGCTATGTGATCCTAAAATCTTCATTTATGATTATATGACATTTATATCAGATGTGATTGTGAATTTATGGTTGTGCCATTAATGAATTTTGAGAAAATTTCAAGCTTTTCCTTTCTGCACTTTGTTGCTCTTGTGAGTTGTTGTTTTGCCCGGTTTGTGTATGGTTCTGAAGGGGTTTTTGTTGCTAAATTTGATACCTAATTCATGCCTTAATTCCTCATTGGGATGATGCATTTGTTGGCTTGAGTTTGTTGCAAGGGAACGCTGTTGCAGCAGCATTTTGTTCGAGTCAGGGCATTCTCCCCCGCCCGGGGAGAATTTACGTTTGGTTTTACCCTGTCGGGAAACCTTGAGGCAGACCTTCTGTTCTTTTTCTTGCTTTCCCCGACTTGGGAAAATCTGTGTATGTTTATTCCCCGTCCGGGGATGTTGGTTGAGCTTGCATATTTGTTTATTTCCTTCTTTCTCCACACTTTCGCATGATATTGTTTCAATTGTTCCTATGCTTGCATTTAATGTTTCTTTTTATGTGTGAGGACATGGGCTGCATGGTGAAGTGGTGTTGGTATATGAATAATTATGGTTTTGTGAGTGATGTCTGATGCATGCTATTTAGTTCCCCTCAATGTTGTTGCATGTTAATTATTCCAATTTTTGTTTGTTGTAATATGAGAGTAAACGTGCTGCATTGGCTAAGTTTATTTAAAATTTATGAATGAAAAATGACCTTAAATATTAAATATAATATTGGAATAAATATCTAGGAACATGGAATAATTATTTTTTTAAAATGATTTGATAAATATGAATTTTATCTCAAACGTTTTATTTAATGAAATTTAATATTTGAATGTCTTGGTTTATCTAACTTTCAATGTGAGTTTATTATGGCATGTGTTTGTGATTACTAGCAACGGGTCCCTGCGCGCAAAAATAATTTGAAGTGTAATTCACCTGTTTTTATATAATCTTAACTTATTTGAGATTAATAATATTTTTACACACCTTTTCTTATCTATATATAATTGATATTCTAATTATAAAACAATCAATATATAGTTTTCTTTTAAAATTAACACTTGTGCATTGAATATTTAATGATGCATAATATTGCTAATTACGTACTGGGTTATGCATTACGAAAATTTATAACTTTCGGTACATGTATCTCGAAAATAAAAATGACATCCATAAATAATGATGAAAAGTACCAATTAATTGTAACACATAAAATTTAAAATAAACAATATTTTATGTCTTTTGTTGAGTCCACTAATAAAGAAAAATTACATGTCCCATAATCATACGCGCAACCACTTTACTCGATGTACGACTTGTCTTTTACCTGAAAAAAATATATGAAACAGTATGAAGATCTATTAACAATTAAAATTGGATGAACTACAATTATGGATACAATTGATTAGATTGCTAGTTTGTACCATACCTTGATCGAGTGCTCCTTAATTTTTCAAAAATTTCCTTGTACACCACATTTCTTGTGAAAACTCCATCATGACCATCGATAGACCCCTTTTTGACCAAAACTTTAGTCGTTCTTTCCGAAATACCCCGTGAAAGAGCAACATATAGCTGGCCATGACTGAAAACATGATTGCAAAGATAAACTCCCACAATAAGGATTGTTTGCCCCTGAGATTTGTTAATCGTTAGAGCGAAACTTAATCGGATGGGAAATTATTTTCTTGTCATTTCGAAAGACACATGTGCATCTTCTGCAGTCTTTAAGAGAATTCTTGGCAAAAATACTCTCAATCCTTTGAACTTCCCGCCCAAAATTTCTGCTTCAATAATGTTTCTACCAAATTTGTGGCAAATAAGTCTGGTACCATTGCAAAGACCAATTTTCGGATAGATATTCCTCAAGAGCATCACTGGAGCACTTTTTTTCAAAGCCAACTTGTGAGGTGGCAAACTACCGGCGAATAGAGAGTTCAAAAATTCGGGCAAGTATAAATTGCGAACATCATCGGCCACCGAATCAAATGAATAGTATGTGACTTCATCTCTATGAAAAGCATCTAGCACTTGATCATTTAACTTATTCACATCATCATTTAGAGGAGTTAATAAAGCCCTGTTAGACATGTATTCGGTATCTTATGTGTGTGAGCCTAACTCTGGGAAAACAAAATCTATTAAATCTTTAATAGAATATTCACCGTCCCAAGGTATTGACATAGAGGTAGGAATTCGTATCATGTCATCCTCTATCATCGGCTCATCACCGTTACCAATACGGAGTAAAAATTCAGAAAAGTCCACATCATTTTGTGCTATCATATTCTCGGATAAGTGTAGAAGTTTAACATTACACCAAAGCGGTGATTGGACTATGCTAACATTTATAATTTGTGATTTAAGTACCTGAAATTACAACTGGAAGAACTTGACGAAAATCACCTCCTAAAATCATAACTTTGCCCCCAAATGGTAGGTCGAAACAAAACATGTCCCTGAATGTTCGATCCACTGTTTCAAATGCTTTTCTATTTGCTATTGGCGCCTCATCCCAAATAATAGCCGATGCACGTTCTATCAAAGTAGATAACTCTGATTGCTTGCTAAATCACATATTGAAAAAGGTTCAAAGATGATAGGTATTTTTAGTTTTGCATGATAGTCCTATCACCTGGAAGAAGATTTGCTGCAATGCCCGATGTTGCATTTGCAAGAATATTGAACCCATCTTTTCTGAAATTAGCAAGCAACACTTTATACAAAAATGTCTAACCTGTCCACCTGGACTATCTACAAAAAATACTGCACTATGTTTTCTTCTTATTGCCTGACTGATCACATCAAATGCTGCAAACTAGCATTCATTGAGAAAATTAACAGAGTTAACATCACTATCTGATATAGGAATTGAGAGTTCTTGCTAAGGTAATCCCGTGATAGTCCCCAAATCTTCGGATCCTTCAGTTGTTTAAGGCAGTTCAAACTCATTTATATTTCTCTTATGTTGCATGAGAATCCCATTAATATCATGAAAAAGTCTGTTCAAAACATATAACTGATTCGTGCTACTGGAAGATGGATAGTCTTCAATCATAAATTAGTAGTTTTCATCCCATAATCTTCTAACTCCACTCGATTCACTGTACAATAAGATTGTGGCAAACAACCTTCGAAGTGCTGATGGCATTCTGAAATTCCGAGCTTCAATCAAACACTCCCTAATGCTATTGTCCTCCTGAAGCAAA
>JBBMKE010000002.1:13454004-13464546 GCA_037834125.1 Lippia alba | reverse complement strand
TGTTCTTTCTTGTCTTGTGTCTTCCGTTCGCTAGGATTGGACTTGTGTACGGTCTATAATCGTATATGAGTTCGGTCTTGGTGCGGGGGATGTGTTGTCCCACGCTCGGGCGTCACACTACAAAATGGCTCCAGCAGAATTTAAGGAGCTTAAGACGCAGCTTGATGAGCTTATTTCTTGCGGGTATATCCGTCTAAGCACTTCTCCGTGGGGTGCTCCCGTCTTGTTTGTAAAGAAGAAGGATGGGATGTTATGGATGTGCATAGATTACCGCAAATTGAATAGAATGACCATTAAGAACAAATACCCTCTACCTCACATCGAGGAGTTGTTCGATCTTCTACAGGGTTCCCGTGTATACTCTAAGTTAGATTTAAGGCAGGGTTATTACCAGTTGCAGATTAGGGAGGAGGATATCTCCAAGACAGGGTTCAACACGCGTTATGAGCATTTCGAGTTTGTTGTAATGCCATTTGGACTGACGAATGCCCCCGCGGTGTTTATGGATATGATGCACCGGGTGTTTAGATAATTTGTGGACAAGTTTGTGGTAATGTTCATAGACGACATCCTAGTGTACTCGAAGTCGGTTAAAGAACACACTCAACACTTAAGAATTGTGTTGGAAATGTTAAGGGAACACAAGCTCTATGCCAAGTTCAGTAAATGTGAGTTCTGGATCGACAAAGTGATGTTTTGGGTCATATAATTTCGGGGAATGGAATCGAGGTTGATCCACCGAAGATCGAGACAGTTTTGAATTGGGAACGGCCAAATAATGCTTCGGAGATAAGGAGTTTCTTAGGGTTAGCGGGATACTATTGTCGATTCGTTCAGGATTTCTCTAAGATCGCTGCCCCGTTGACTCACTTAACCAAGAAGGATTCTAAGTTTGAGTTGGACGACAAGTGTGAGGAAAGCTTTCAATTCTCAAGGAGATATTGACTTCTGCACCGATTCTTATTTTGCCCGAGGGTATAGATGGTTATACAGTCTACACGGACGCCTCTAAGGAAGGTCTTAGAGGGGTATTAATGAAACATGGTCGGGTGGTTGCTTATGCTTCAAGAAAGTTGAAGGAGCATGAGAAGAATTACCCAACACACGATCTCGAATTGGCCGCCGTGGTTTTCGCTTTGATGAAATGGAGACACTATCTTTACGGGGCAACGTTCGAGGTGTTTACCGACCATAAGAGGCTCAAATATCTATTTTCTCAGAAGGAGTTAAATGTAAGACAGAGGCATTGGATGGAATTCTTGGAAGATTATGACTGTAAAATTCAATACCATCCTGGAAAAGCAAATGTAGTAGCCGATGCTCTGAGTAGAAAGGCGATTATGGCTAGTTTGGAAGCTGGTTCTTCAAGTTCAGGTGCAAGTTTGGTAGCTTCAGCTTGTTGGCTCTCTAATCTTACCGTGGAACCGGAGTTGTTTCAACAATTGTTAGATGCTCAGAAATTGGATCCCGGTTTACAGAAGTTGGTGAAGAGATTGAAACGGGCTCCTAATCCAAAATTCAACTTTGATGAGTCGGGTTTACTAAGGTTTAAGGTGAGAATATGCATCCCAAAAGAGTTGAAGAGAATTATACTTGAGGAGGCGCATCACTCGAGGTATTCGATCCATCCGGGAGGTACAAAATTGTATCGGGATTTGAAAGAGAGATTTTGTGGAACGACATGAAGAGGGATGTCGCGAACTTCGTAAAGCGGTGTCTCACTTGCCAAAGGGTGAAGGCAGAACATCAAAAGCCGGGTGGAACTCTCCAACCACTTGTGATACCCGAGTGGAAGTGAGAGCAAGTGACTATGGACTTTGTGTCCGGCTTGCCTAGAGTGAAAGGAGGGTATGATGGAATTTGGGTTATCATTGATAGAATGACCAAATCGGCTCATTTTTTTAAAGTTCAGATGACGGATAAAGTTCCGAAGTTGGCCGAGTTGTATTGTAAAGAGATTGTACGGTTGCATGGGATTCCGAAGAGTATTGTATCCGATCGAGATCCGAGGTTCACTTCAGTATTTTGGCAGAATCTGCATAAGAACTAGGACACTAAGCTCAATTTTAGCACGACTTTGAATCCCCAAGCAGACGGGCAGTCTGAGAGGTTAATTCAATATCTAGAAGATATTCTTCGGGCTTGCGCTTTGAATTTTCAGGATAAGTGGGATGAGCATCTCCTGTTGGTCAAATTCGCCTATAACAATAGCTATCAAGCCTCAATTAAGATGGCTCCATACGAGGCTTTGTACGGGAGGAAGTGTCGGTCACCGATTTATTGGGAGATTGATGATTGGAAGTGGACTAAGAAAGATCGTTTAAAAAAGGCGACGCCGAAGGAAGGCATTGAATCTACAATCGAGAAAGTCCGCCAAATCAAGCAGAGAATGAAAGCGGCTCAGGATCGGAAAAAGAGTTACGCCAACAAGAGAAGAAGGCCCCTTAGAGTTCGAAGTCGGGGATCGAGTATTCTTGAAAGCATCTCCTAGAAAGGGCTTCACTCGTATAGGTAAAGGTGGTAAACTTAATCCACGTTACCTTGGGCCGTATGAAATCTTGGAACGGATTGGAGAAACGGCGTATAGATTGGACTTGCTGCCACAATTGACCGAAATACACAATATCTTTCATGTCTCACAACTTCGAAAGTATTTCCCCGATGAAGGATCTATCATTTCTGTGGAGGATGTCCAAGTTGAACCGGATTTAACAATTGTGAGACATCCAGTCGCCATTCAAGATAGAAAGATTCAAGAGTTGAGAAGTAAACAGATTCCTTTAGTAAGGGTTCTTTGGAGAGATCAAAAGTCCGAGGAATCGACCTGGAAAACCGAAGAAAAGATGAAGAGGTTGTATACGGGGTTATTTGAGCAATCGGATCGGACTTGAGGACAAGTCCTTTTTAAGGAGGGGAGATTGTGACACCCCGATCCTTCGGACGAACAGGTATGATGTACATGCACGTTTTAATTATTAATTATGTGATTTATAAATTTCTTAACCTCTTTTCTTGTTCCTTTTCTTATTCTTATACTTGAATTATTTGAATTACTTAAGCTATTTGAACCTACGTGATATTCTTTTTTCCCGGGTGATACGTGTTTTGTGATTTTGGTTTTTCGAGCATGCTATATGTGTTTATTTTGATTCGAGGACTTGCATGTATAATTTAAGTATGTTTGGAGCCCTTCGTATTTGATTTGAACCGGAATACCTAGCCGTATACTTGAACGTATCCAAAACATACCTAAATACCTAAGTGGGACCCGGAGTCATACTTGTTGACTTTTCTTTTTCCCTCCCTAATACACAAATCAGCCCCTTTTCTCTTCTTTTTTCCTTCCCTTCACCGATTTTCAGCCCCAAGAAAGGGGAAAAAGAAGCCAAACCTTCAAGCTCCATTGTTGTGCAAGCCGTTCAAGCTCAAGACCTTTGTTTGTGCATCTTCTTCACTTGGTATGCATATTTTTATAATCTCCATGTTTAAGTGACCTCTTTTATGTATCTTGATCATGATATACTTGTTGGGAAGCATGTGTTTGGGCAAGAGATGGAATATTAAGGGTTCCATGGCAAGTGTTGCATTCTTGCATTTCATTGGTTCTTGTTACACTTGTAAGCTTTCTTTGAGGTTGTTGTTGCACTTTCTTGGGTCATTTATTGATTCTTAGCTTGGTGGTTGGTCTAGGAGAGTTATGGTATTTATGAGGCATGTGGGTTTATGGGAGAATGCTTGGGAAGTTGAGTTCTTGATCAATTTGTGCAAGATATGTGCCTATATGATGATTGAAAGCATGCTTGTTGGATTTTGATTAGTTTTGAGCAAGAGCCCTTGATCCCCTTTTTCCCCAACTTGGCAATTGAGTCCCTATATGTGTTAAAAGTTGGTTATGAGCTTTGTGGCAATGAGAACTTGGTTTTGAGACTCTTTTATGCGAGTTTGTTTAAGTGATTCGCCGATTTCATTCTTAAGTGTGCATATGAGCGTTTCGTTGGTAATTTGCGTATGATCTCGTATTTCCTTGATGTAAATTTGTGCCTAATGTGTTCAAGCTTGAGTTAACATGTTTATGTATGGGGTTGGTTTGGTTTTGGTGTGTTTATTCTTGCCTTGGTTGCTTTTTAGTTGAAAAAAACAACTTACATCAGCTCTTTGGCGAAGGCAGGCCAACACGGCAATGTCAAGTTTTGCCTTAAAATGGACACGGCCGTGTTGTGTGTTCGAATTTTTGGAAAACGGCTTGACACAGCCATGTCAATCTTGTACTAAAATATGACACGGCCGTGTTGTGTCTTCGAAATTAGTTAAATTCGGACACAGCCGTGTCCAATCCAAGGTGTTTTATGACACGGCTGTGTCATGTGAGAGCTGATGCAGCGGCATTTCGTTTGGTGTTTTCGGTGCTTTCCGTTGCCTTTTCTTGCTTCTTTTATGTGTTATGTGCTTCTTTTATGTGCTTCTTCTTGTTAACTTGTTATAATATGTGTTATGTGTCTTACTTGGAGATTTTGGCTCGATATGTTATGAGATTCCCGAGATTTGATTGAATACGTTTTAGGAGATACGTCTAAGCATTTCATTTGCATTCATTGCATCCATGAGCATTGTCGAGCGTCTATTTTGTTCATATTCGAGTCTAAGTCTTGGGTATTATGTTTGTTTATCATAGAGCCGGCCCAGGTCGTCGTTGAGCCCGAGCCTTGGGTGTTGGTTGCCCTTTTGATTCCGGTTCTCTACCGTTTTGTCTCAAGGTGAGGTTTAGGATCTTTTGTACTAGATAACGACCTACGACCATAATATGTTAATTTCTATCCCGCATCCGAGTATATATCTTTATATTCCTATCTCTAAGCGTGCTTAAGATATGATTATGGCTTTATGTAAGCGTTTATGGGCTTTTATGAAAAGTTAGACTTATGAGCATAAGTAATGTAACACCCCAGATTCTCATCCGTACAGGTAAGGGTTATGTGACACTAATTACGTATCTAAAATTATATTTATTTGCGTATTTCGTTATTTATTTTATATTATTTTAACTCTTTTATAATTTTGTGCTCATTTGAATGAATTTGAATATTTGAACTTGACCGCGCATGATCGACAGGTTTGTTTGCCGAAACTATATGAGTTTCATTTTGAATTCCGTGAAATTTGAGTATGTGTTAATGTTATGTGTTATGAACGTGTATGTGTGCTCGGATTATGAATTGGAACTCGTTTGGAACCCCGAAACCAACCCGAAAATGTAAACCACGCCTAAATGACCCTTACCCCTTAAAACGACCATAAAACCCTCATTTCTCACTCAAATTACATGAAACTTGGACCCACCTCTCCCTCACTCATAATCCTATCAGCCCTTAATAATTTCATTTCAAATTAAACACCTAAAACCCCTCCACAAGCTGAATCAAATCAGGAAAAAAGAAAAGAAAGAAAAAAGGCACTATTCATCATCTCTTCCATCTTGCCATCACCTTGATTCCTTGTTTTTTTGCAATTGTGAGTATGGATTAATTCATGGAATCTCGCTCTCTTTCTTTTAAGCTATTGTATGCATGATATGCTTGAGGTTTGCATGAGTTGTGGATATATGTACATACATGAGGGTTTGAACCCAAATTATGTGATCATGCAATTGCCTTGGTTTCCTTTGAGTTTTATGTGTGGAATTTGATCTCTTGAACTTCATTTATACATATGTGAAGGTGTATTACATGGTGGTTGAGGAATTTATGATTTGCCATTAATGAGACTTGTATGAATTTTGGAGAAATGTCTAGTTATGCCTTCTTTTGCCTTTGTTCTTGTTGGAGCTTGTTTCCTTGCATGATTGGGACGTGTTTTATTAGTATTTTGGTGTTGGTTCATGGTTGATTAAGTTGCCTAAGTGTGGGATTTGATTTGGAGGAGTTAACCCCTGTTTTGGCCAAGTTTTTCGCAGCAGGGGAGTCCCCAACGGCTGTGGAAAATTTCAAAGGAAAAATCCACGGCCGTGGATTCTATCTGTGCTCACAGACTTGATTTTCATGCCTTATTTCTCGTTTGCTCGGTTTTTCCCGCCCCTAACTTGATCCCAATGTGTTATGTACATGCTTATGAGTATGTATTGCTATGATATGAGTTCATGTGGCTTGAATTACTATGAGTTATGTTTCATGTATGTATTATATGGTTCATGTATGAAATTGGAGTTCTTATGACGTAATTGTGCATGTTATGACCTTGAATGAATGAGAAAGAATGAAATGATACATGGTTGCATCTCCATGACTTTATTTAACTCCATTTGCATTTCATATCATATGCATGACGTTGTCGTACGTCATATTTGGTCCTCATGCGTTTCACTTCACTTTCTTTGCATAGATACCGGTCCTGTTGGAGGCGACGACGATTTCTGAGCTCCTTGTTGCCTTCTTTTGTCTTGTGTAAGGTGGGTTTTTCTTCTAATAATTAATGCGACCCAATATAACCCTTTATGTGCAAAGTTTTGATCTAAAACCTATATATATTATTGAGTCATTTCCGTGTAAATGTTTTCAAATGTAAGCCTTTTTCTTGTTAATCCTACCAAAAGTTTGGCGAGAGTGAACGTACACGGGCCCCGAGACTTAGTGTGAGAGGCTACCCGGGAAGACAAGGGCCGACAGTGATCCTCTCATGCTAGTTCCAACCAATTTACAGCGAAACGGACTTTACCAGGAGTTTTGGCAAAGAAACACTAACCGGGCTTTTGGGGATTCATGTACCCCACTAGCCACAATGAATGGATGGCCGGGTCTTGCAAACCCGTCCATTACCCGGAGAAAGAAGTAGTAATTGAACGAATGTAATGGGCTCGATTATATGTGTACAAAAGACTAATTGCATGAAAACACATAAATGAATGATCAATTAATGCACATGAGGAGAAGGTTGGAGTTTGTACACGCCCCCTCGCCGGGCCATGAATGACCTATTGAATAATCGAATATGATTGTTATGATCTTATTGATACTTTCTTTTCTTGCCACTTGGGAAATCGTTATGAAAATTCAATTGAGATTATAACTTGCATGAATGTGTTTAATTTCGCGATATTATATATTATGCCCTGTTTTTATACCCACCAATCCCTTTTGGATTGAACCCGGTTTTGTTTCAGTCTCTTGCTTACAGGTTGGTTCGTGCTAGGCTAGGATTCAAGTCTAGGGAGTCTTGCATATGTGTTTAGCATGTTCTTTTGTATACACACACTCATATTACTTATGGTTATGTATTTATCGAACACATTTTATAACTTGAGGCTGTGAAGGCCGTGGCTTATGTGAATATTATGGAATTTTGGAGCTTGTAGCTCATTGTGAATGTTATATGATAATGCTTCCGCTTTTCTATTGCATTGCTCTGATTCTTGTATTCTTGGTTATTATGTGGTTCAAGGGTTAGCCCGCCTAGCATTGCGAGTTTGTGAGTCCCCGTTCGCCGTGGTTTGATTCGTGTATGGATTGTCTAGTTCATATGCGGGCCGGGTCTCGATGCAGGGGATGTGACGCCTTGCGTTCGGGTGTTACAAGTAAGCTTAAGTTTCTTTACGTTTATGTTAAGTTTGGTGCGAGGTAAGCCCTGAAATATGGGAATTGGTTCGGTAAGTAATTGGGCCCTGGGAATTGTGGGTAAGGACATCTGGAACGGCAAGGGCCATCGGGATAAGCCTGTGCATGGTTCCCATTCGTGGCGTCACGCGCGAATCTTGGTGGTTGATGAGGCGTGATGCTTCGAGTACGTTGAGGGATCGCTACCCCCGTACATTGTAAGTCGGTGGTTTGAGTTTGATTCCCGAACAACATTGATGGGGAAGAATTGAATTAAGTTATGCTATGTATTTGAGGAGTTTGGGATGATCCGTACTCGTCGTATCTTTATCTACATTTATTGCTAGATGGATTATGAATCGGGAAAGGACTTTCTTTATATATGTATTTACTCTTTTAAAGGTTTTGGTTTGCAAAAACCTAGCCCCGATTTATAGACATTGCCGTGATACGTGCTTTGTTATATTATCTTTATCTAGTGTGTGGGTGTGCATTAGCCCCCTCACTCAGTCAAGTGTTTGGACAGACCCTTCCATTTTCCCACCTTTAGTGCAGGTTGCTCGAGCTAAGCGGGGAAGTGCGTCTAGAGTCGTGCTAGCTGGCTTAGGTCGAGTCTGCATATCATAAGTTATGTTATATTTTGAGATACTTGAATTTATGTTAAGCAACGCTGTGTACTTGGAGTTCATGTATATTATTCTTTTGGCCCGGTGTGGCAATGTGCATGTATGTTGATCTTGGTTGCTTCCACTTTCTGTTTTATTTACTTTTGCGCACTCTGTCTCCGGTTTTAGCCCCGCTTAGCCTAGTGGGTGTGTTTAGGTCCTCGTTCGCTTAGACTTGGACTCATGTATGAACTTCCATTTCATGAGTGAGTTCGGGTCTAGGTGCCGGGGATGTGAATGACCGCGTTCGGGCGTCACATCCTTAAGTGGTATCAGAGCTCATGGTTGCAAAACCAAAACTCTAGTGTCGTGTCGGGTGAGTCTAGGTCGGTCGGCTTAGGACAATGTGGTTATGTGTGCATTTATGTGAATTGATTGCCTTTAACCTTTTATTGTGCATTTGTATTGAAAATCCTTATTTTTGCAGAAATCATGCCTTTTTGCAGAAATCATGCCTCCACATCGTCATCATCGCAGGGATAGAACTCCGGAGCCCCGACACCACCCAGACCGCTCCCCCCGCCAAGAAGATAATTATCCACCACCACCGCCTCCACAATGTGATCCGGGAGACGTTATGGAACGCCTAGCCACATACCCCGATCAAAGGGCACAAGAACGTGCCAATGCTAACCCGGGAGGTAACAACGGAAGAGGTGTCATTCTAGCGGTACTTCGAGTGTTCAAAAACCAGAACCCACCGGTCTTTGTGGGCGGAAATTATGTACAAGCAGAGCAATGACTAGTACAAATCAACCGGATTTGGACCCTTATCCCGTGTGGGGAGACATAAAAGTTACAAAACACCCTCACAATGATACAAGGACAAACATATGAATGGTGGTCGAGTTGTCAAGTGAAATTAAAGGCCATTGGCGAGGAGATTTCTTAGGATCTATTTGTCCAAGAATTCAAGAACAAGTACATCGCGCAAGCTATTAGGAGTCGAAGGATGAGGGAGTTCATGGAATTAAAGCAAGGGAACATGACTGTCACGAAGTACATAACCGACTTCGAGAGACTTTCCCTCTATTGTCCCAATATTGCCAACGACGATGAGAGCAAGGCCTCACAATTCTTTCAAGGCCTTCATGAGGACATGAAGGATGCACTGGAAGCCTCAAATGTTCGCACATGGGCCAAAGTGATAGAAAGGGCGTTAAGGGTTGAGGAAAGGGTGGTTATGAGAAGGAAGAGTGCATACTCTAGTCACAGGTCAAGTTCGAGTGACTCAAACAAGTTTAGGAAGAGGCCCGCTTATCTAATTTTTCCACAAGCTAAGCCCCAAAACAAGCAATTCAAACCGGCGAGGCAAAAGAATCAACTTCTAGCACTTCCGGCTCTGGGCCGCTGCTCCCATTGCCGAGGAAATCATCCCGTGGAGAAATGCTTCAAACTTCACAATAGATGCTACAGATGTGGGGCGTCGGATCACATGTTGAGCGCTTGTCCAAAGAAGAGGCCGATGTACACTCAGGGGTGGAAATCAAAGGCCGACTATTCAAGCTCAGACCTATGCTCTCAGAGGAGAGGAGAAAGAAGCCGCCGAAATCAATCCAAATGCCGTGGGGGAAGGTACAATAAGCATTCATGGCATCGCATTACATGCATTATTTGATCCCGAGGCCACTCATTCCTTTATTTCCCAGGATATTGCTTCTTTGTTGTGCTTGTCTGTTTCCTTGTGTGCGCATGACTACGTGATTACTTCTCCCTTGGGTGGTAGTTTAGAAACTTACAGGATTTATCGGGGTTGTCCGATTAGTTTTGAAGACCGAGTTTTTGGGGCCGATTTGATTGAGATGGTAATGAAGAGGTATGGGGTGATTTTTGGCATGGATTGGCTTTATAAGCATAGAGCAGTGATGGATTGTAGGGAAAAGAAGGTGCTTTTGGGTTCAGTAGTATTCGTGGGCGACAGATTGAAGTCAAGTCCGTTCGTTTCTTTCCTAGAGGCTAGAGAAATGGTCCGGGACGGCGCAGTGGGTTTTGTGGCCTATCTTTTGAACAAGCCTAAGGATCAGACCAAACTCGAAGAGACGGAAGTCGTACAAGAGTATCCCGATGTTTTCCCTGAAAGCTTAGGCTCTTGTCCTCCGGATAGGGACATCGAGTTTGTTATCGACCTTCATCCCGGATCAAAGCCTTTCTCGAAGACTCCTTACATGTGATTTACATGATTTAAGTGTTTAATTATTTATGTACGTGATTTAATTATATTTATGCGTGTACGTATTTAACGTTTGCTCGTTTTAATTTAATCACACATACACATTATTCCTTTCCCGAGCCTC
>JBBMKE010000002.1:13429497-13443380 GCA_037834125.1 Lippia alba | reverse complement strand
ATATGTATATATAATGTAGAATATATATATATATGATATAAAACATAATATACATATATATAATTTATAAAAAAAATTCGCGAGCCACGATCCTAGACTAACGGAGCTCGAGATCGGCTCGATGCATGACTCGGGCTCGTTGGAGCTCGACTCGAGATCGTCACGATCCAATCTCAAGTCGAGCCAGCTCGAGCTCGACACGCGAAACTCGCAAGCTGGCTCGGCTTGTTTGCACCCCCTAGTTATATCTACTCGATGGACAACTTATATATCAGCTGCAAAAATATATGAAATAATAAAAGATCCATTAACAATTAAAATGGTATGAATTGCAATTATGGAAATAATTGATTAGATATATAGTTTGTACCATACTTCGACTATGTGCTCCTTAACTTATTAAAAATCTCTCTTTGTACATCATATTTTTTGTGACAATTCCATCATGGCTATTGATGGAACCCCTTTTCACCAAAACTTTAGTCGTTCTTTTTTTTTTTTTTTTAAAAAAAAAGAAAACGTGAAAGGGCAACATATAACCGGTCGTGATTGAAAACATGATTGCAAAAATAAATTTCCACAATTGGAATTGTTTGCCCTTGAGATTTGTTTCGAATTGAAAATTATCTTCTCCTCATTTCGAAAGATACACGTGCATCTTCTGCAGTAATGTTTCTAGCAAATTGATAACAAATAAGTCTGCTACCATTACAAAAATCGATCTTCGAATTGATATTCCTCAAAAGCATCACTAGAGCACCTTTTTTCAAAGTCAACTTGTAAGGTGGCAAACTACCGGGGGAAAGAGAGTTCAAAAATTCAAGCAAATACAAATTGCGAACATCATCGGCTACCGAGTCAATTGAATAGTATGTGATTTCATATCTATGAAATGTTGGCAGTTTATGGTCCGTTGGGATTTCTAAACTGCATAAAGATAATATTTGTTGATTAATATTTTATTTTCTCACCACTATTAATGACGTAAATAAAGAATCCCACTAACTCCCACTATTCTAGAATTATCGAGGAGATAACCGCTAAAGAAAACCTACAAAAATACGTAACTGATGGAGTTACATATATAAATTATAGAGAATCCTTAAGGTCCCTAAGCACGAAAAATACACATACAGAGACCAATCCATCAGGTTGTGAGGGTCGGTGCTTAGAAGAACCTTAAGGGAAAAAGGCCTAGAAGAATCATTGGAAAAGGAGGCCTTGAAGTTCGTGGTCATAGGATTCTTTCGATAAATTAGTTTCTTAGACGACAAAGCAAAAGCAATGGCAGGAGGTATTTCAATTTTAATTTCCACTGCGTGAATTCATGATTAAGTTTATTATATGAATTCAAAAGTATGCTTACATGTAAATCATTTGGAACTTGTTCGTTTAACTTATTTACATAATAATTAAGAGAAGTTATTAAAGCTCGAATCGACGTGTATTCCGTATCATATGTGTGTGAGCTTAACTCTGAGAAAACATAATCTATTAAATCTTTAATAGAATGTTTACCCTCCCAAGGTATTGACATATAGGTGAGAATTCATATCATGTCGTTTTCTATCTCGGCTCATCACTGTTACCAATACGGAGTAGAAATTTTAAAAGTGCATATCATTCTGTGCTCTCGTATTCTCGGATAAGTGTAGAAGTTTAACGTTACACCAAAGCGGCGATTGAGTTATGCTAGCATTTATAATTTGTGATTTCATACCTGCAATCACAACCGGATGGACTTGACGAATATCACCTTCTAAAACCATCAATTTGCCCCAAAATGCTAGGTGGAAACATGTCCGTAAATGTTTGATCCACAACTTCAAATGCTTTTCTATTTGTCATTGGAGTCTCATCCCAAATAATAGTCGATGCACGTTCTACTAAAGTAGATAACTCTGATTGCTTGCTGAACCGACACATTGAAAAAGACTCAAAGATGATAGATATTTTTAGTTTTGAATGAGCAGTCCTACCACCTGAAAAAAGGGTTTGCTACAATGTCTAATGTTGCAGTTGCAAGAATAATGAACTCATCTTTTCTAATATTAGTAAGCAACACTTAATGTAAAATGCTTTACCTGTCCCACCTAGACCATCCACAAAAAATATGGCCCTATGTTTTCTTCTTATGCCCCCACTTATCACATCAAATCCTGCGAATTGACATTCATTGAGAAAATTAACAGAGCTAACATCTCTATCTGATATAGGTATTGAGACTTCATGTTCCAGTAATTCGGTGATAGTCTCCAAATCTTCAAATCCTACAAATATTCGAGACAAGTCAAACTCATTTATGTTTATATTATGTTGCATGAGAATACCATTTATATCATGGAGAAGTTTGTTCAAAACATAAATTGATTCATGCTACTAGAAGATTGATAGTTTTCAATTATATATGAGTAGTTCTCATCTTAAATCTTTTAACTCCACTCAGTTCACGGTACAAAAAAAATTGTGGCAAACAACCTTCATAGTGCTTATGCTATTTTAAAATTCTGAGCTTCAGTCAAGCAGTCCCTAATGTTATTACACTCTTGAAGCATACCTCTTCTTTCTACTACCTGCCCAAAAGTCAAATAATGAACCTCATCAACAGTTAATAGATTCTCAAATGATTTTTGGACATCTATGTGGTTAAGTAGAAGACACAAATAAAATCTTTCTTCTTCACTTGGTGATACTGCGTATACCCATCCAATCACCTTCTGGCTAGTTTTTTTTAACCCAAACTCTTTCATGTTAAAGCCGTTTGTGGTATTTTGGAAGCTTACTGCATAAATATTTATTTAGCTCCCGTCCTTCATTTTATATCCTGAAAAACTTAGTTAACATTGTTCATGAGTTTCTATCATCAGCCAATACATTTGAAATCGATTGATGACTATAAAATCGAACTTGTTTCCTACAAGGAATACAACTAAGCAATATATTTTGCTTATTGGAAACTTAAACACTCTCCGAAAAGTTTCTGGCACACATATCTGATCGCGTCAGATTCCGGTAGGTTGACTTAGTTGACTCGGAGCTGACTGGACCGCTCGAATTTATATTATGTGGAAGCTCGAAGTAGCGTTCACCTGAAAGATGGTAGCAAACGTGAACTGAAGGCTGAATAGGGACGGGTAGGGGTTTTCCCTATGTCGGCACTCCGACGCTCAAGTTAGTTATCGAGTGTTAATACGTCGAATGAGAAGACTCAAGCGCAGTTAATGTGCGTGTTTTATGCTTAGCAAATGTCATAAATGAGGGGGTATTTATACCTGTTGAGGAGAGAGAGCCTCTCCTGTACTAGTGTCAGAGCATTAAATGCTGCTCAACTGCCTGGTACGGTATTGTCAGAAGCATCAAATGTTGGGCGTGCGGTGCGGGTCCCATATCTGAGGTCGGTGTTAGTTTGACCCATGGCGCGGAGCATCGACCGTTCCAGATCCAGTCGGCGCATTCAACTACCGTGACGGTCGAGTCATAGTCGACTGTTTGGACCGTGCTGGGAACGTCGGCTTAATCGGCCGTCAAGGACCGCCTAGCAGCGTTGACCGAATAGTTTGGACTTTCGTGCCAGGTGGCAGGCTTTTATTGGGTCTCCGGTTGACAACGTGGCCTTCCAGGATTTGCCCACGTCAATATCCATCTTCCATCAAATCATTGAATTCACCTTGCATATTTAATGCACATCATAGCCTTAGCCCTACAATTGCGACAACAATAAATCGTACTTAACAAATATCGAGTTGTAAATGAGGCAACGATACAAACAAAGGCGGAGCTAGTGAAGGACAAGGGTATTTGTACGTCATAAATGAAAACCTTTAAAAACGGTTTTTAGTAACTCCAATAATAAAAGAAGGCATGTTTCTTTTCCAACTATGTTATCATTGCTTGCTATCTATGATGTACAGACACGGACACGATACGATACAGATGTTTTTAAAATTTTGGAACGCGGCACTGCTCTGATACAACTATATTAATATGATATATAAATAAATAATTATATATATATATATATATATAAATTTATAAAAAAATAAAATATTAATAAAAGTATTCAATATTACAAATTTAAATAACATATGCCATTTTCCATTTCAACATTTTAAGTCACTACAAATAATATTAATACATTTTTTATATAATGATATTATAAAAACAATTTGAATTTAAATTAATATTATAATCTTTTAGCACATTTATATAATTCTTTTTTCTAAAAAAAATATATTCTCAAATTTTAGAAAAATAAAATAAAATAATTTTTTTTTGGATTTTTCGTGTCAGAGCCGTGCCAGGCACATTCCGCATCATGTCGAGCTGTGTTCCATGTCCAATACCTATCGGTCCGACACTACATTAGGTTAAAATTGGGAGTATTCGTGCTTGATAGCACGCAATAAAAAAGAACCCACAATTTTCAAATTAGAAGCGTAAGTATATAATAGATATAAGTTCGGTTTTCAAACAATACAACCCACACCTTTCAAATTAGGAGGCTTCTCAATACATATCTGTTATGCCTAGGAAAAAGTTTACACTTTAATATCACCACAGCCTTCAAATTGTAAGCCTCTAATTCGAATTCCGGTACATATCTATCCCGAGTACAAAATTTTTCACACTTTAATACGGCAAGTCACAAACCTAATAAATCGGGCAATACAACAGTAACAAAAGGTGCGATATTTTTCTCAAGATTACATAGAATCCCATCTCAGGTTAAAAATAGATTTTGTGGAGAACCTCGACTAACTGCATATCCATACATTACAAGAAATCAAATTATACAACAAATCAAGAACAACAACCGTTAGAGATTATTTTTCTTCAATAAATTTGGAAGCTTTATTCAATCTTTGCATTTATTGCAAATTCAAATCTGTCAAAAAGCTTGATTGAAGAAGATGGTTTTGGCGATTCCTTTGTAATCTATAAATACAGCGTTCTGGTGGGCAGATACCCTTTTGCTTTATTTGCTTTTGCAGTGCTCAAGCAAGAACATTCGGTGGGGCTTAAACCCAGATCTAGAATTCGAATCCGCGTCTTGTTTCAGTTTCTGCCAAATAAATTTATGGGGCTTAAACCCAGATCTAGAATTCGAATCCGCGTCTTGTTTCAGTTTCTGCCAAATAAATTTAGGAACGGATTCTTGTATCCGCTTTTTTTGATTGATTATCGGTGATAGTTTGAAAAAGATTGTTGGGTTGCATCTTTTTAGCTGAAGCAAGGGCAGATTACCAATTCGTTTTAATTTTTTATTTTTAGTTTGGTTTTATTTGGCATTCATCATTGTTGCATCATTGGATTAATGGATTTTGAATTTAATTGGATTTGGCTTCTTGATTTCTTGAGATTACCATTTAGTTGTGCTTCTTTGGTATTTCATTTGAAAGTTCATATCTTTAGGATTGCTGGTGGAATGAAATCATTTAATTTAGCTTGTATCTGAATTTGTGTAATTCATGTCTCATGCCTGATATTTTGATTGAGGAATAAACATTGATTTTCCTGGTTTCAGGTTCTAGAATGGAAGGTGTTGTGGTTAGAAGAGTTATCCCTTCGGATAACAGTTGCCTCTTCAATGCGGTCGGGTAATTTTTGAACTTATTGTGTCTGAATTGCATAAAGTTTGAAAAGTGGTGGAATCTTTCTTGTTTATTATTGCAGTTAGATGAGGAACGTGTCTTGTTGTTTCTAATAACTGATTAATGGAGTGTTATTTGCAGTTATGTTATGGATCACGACAAAAACAAGGCTCCCGAGCTGAGACAGGTATGAATTGGATTGTGTTTTACACTGACAAATATACGAAATTAATTGCTACAATTTTAATTTTTCGGGACGAAATATCTTTACACTAAAAAAACATGTGGAATGTTTTTGCTTGCTATTTGGGATCATGGTGTCAGAGATTGATTTCATCAAGTGGATACCTTTTATGGAATAATTAAAGAGTATTTATTTTGGAGTTAGCATCATAATTAAGGAATGTAGTATAACAAGGAGGAAAGTAATTATGTGTATACAATCATTATTCCATGATGAAGGAAATAAAGATGCTTAATTTGGTTATTGAGCAACAACTGTGGTGCCTGTACGATTCTATTAGAGCATAGCGTGTGCAGATATTGAACATAAGCATGGTTAACCCTGCTATATCTTATTTGTTCCTATGTATATTACTCCCTGTGACAATTTCTTGTCTTCAAACTTGTGCAGGTTATAGCAGCAACAGTTGCTAGTGATCCCGAGAAGTATTCCGAAGCATTCCTTGGTAAAACTAATGAAGAATATTGTGCATGGATTCTTAACCCTGAAAAATGGGGAGGTCAGCATTACATTTATACTTTTTTTGTAAAATAATGTGTTTGTATTTCTTAAAACTATAACATAAATTAATCTGCTTTATTTGATTCCTATCTATATTTTATCTATCTAATACAATAGTCATGCTTATATTTTTCCTGGTTCTGTATCTTAAGGTGCCATTGAGCTTGCAATATTGGCTGATTATTATGGACGTGAGATTGCAGCATATGATATTCAAACTACAAGATGTGATTTGTATGGACAGGGAAAGAACTTTGGGGAAAGAGTGATGTTGATCTATGATGGGCTCCATTATGATGCTTTGGCTGTATGGTTCTTACCTACTTGACTTCTTTATATGTATCTGTGCATGGTTTTGGTTATTTCACGATAGATAAATAAACGCCTGCATATGCTTTCAATGAGCCAATGTATAGCAGTGTTTTTTCTGTTTGACATAATAGTTTACTGTTGTCCTATTCGTAAACACTGACATACCATGAGGTTTGGCGTAGGACACAAACTTTCCTCGAGGTTTGAGAAATTATTAAAACTTCCCTTGCCATACCAAGATTTGGCGTGATATTATAGTATTGATCAGGAAGGTCAACGATCAAAATAGGGTATTCATAAAAAAATTAGAAATTTTATGCCACCACAGTTCATTGATCCGGATGTATTTTAAATTATTTGACATGGGTAGTTTTTGTAATTTCTCAAACCTCTGGGGAAGTTTGTGTAATTACGTCAAACGTCTATGTATGGCGGTGTAATTATCCCTTTGTTTAATATTGTCCCTCGCATGCACACAGTTTGCCTGTATGTCATTTAGTTGCTGCTTGTGTCGAATTTTGCCTGCTTGAATAAGTTATGCAGTGTTCGGTTTAATTTTTTCGTCTGCAAGTGGAAATCATGATTTGGTATTCTTAGAAGACATATGAGGACTTATAAATAAAATGGGAGTACATTATATATGGCTTACATTTATTTGTGGATTTGTACTTGTTGGAGTTATATAATTATTTTTATTTGTAATTCTGAGTACTAATTTTGTGCACTATATGATATCTACTTCTCTGCAGATGTCACCTTTTGCCGAAGCGCCTGAGGAATTTGATCAGACAATATTTCCTGTGCAGAAGGACCGAACTGTGGGGCCCGTTGAGGGTCTTGCTCTTAATCTGGTCAAAGATCAGCAGAGGTAAAAATGCTAGATTTATAAATTGAATTTTTGACATAATTACCCTGTGGTTTGCCATAATTACACAAACTTCCCCTGAGTTTAACATATTACTAAAACTTTTCCTGCAAAGAATTCATATCGCATCTGGATCGATGAATTTTGATGATTTTATTTTGAATACCCTAATTTTCCATTTCAAAACTTACTGATCAATATTTGAATTAGAATCCATGGCTATAATAGCACGTGACTAGGGGAAGTTTTTGTGTTGAAACTTAAGAGTAATTGGACCAAATCTCAGTGTATCTCAATATCATTATCCCTTTCCTGCAATATAAATAAACATTTTAACCGTCTCTTTTGTTAAACTTTAGGAAGAGGAGCTACACTGATACGGCCCGGTTCACTTTGCGTTGCGGCGTTTGCCAAATCGGAGTTGTCGGACAGAAGGTTTAATTGCCCCCCCACCCCATCCCACCCCACCCATCCCCATGTATTTTTCTCCTCTTGATCCCTTCATTTCTTGAATTTCTGACGAATTCCCGTCTCCAAAATTTGCAGGAAGCAATGGAGCATGCAACGGCAATGGGCCATGTGAATTTCCAGGAATACAGATAATAGCGACCTTGCATGAATAAATGGAGTGAATTCCCTGTTATCCATTGTATTAGACCTGCATTGAACCATGTTATAGAATGTAATCTGTTGCTGTTGTTGTATCTTTATTCATGTTGTGGAAGGAGAACTATTGGATTTTGCATATCTGGTGCTGTTGTTGTAACATTTAACATTTTCTTTTCCGTTAATTCTATTCTTTTGATATGGGACAGTATCATTTGTGTGGTTTATTTGTTAAAGAGCTTTGTTTGAATGGAATTCTTATTGCTGTGTGATCTCCTTATTATGTAAGTTTTCACTCTTAAGTTATGATGTACGGATACGAATAGGATTACTCCGATACAGACACTATACGATATGGATATGACATAGATTTTATCTTGAATTTTTTATGTGAAGAGTGTCGGATAACATATTAAAATAACATTTTTAGAAGTGTATATGCATTGTGTAAAACAACTGTTATTGGGATGAATGTTTTTAAGATATAGTGAAAATTGGGCACAAAACCACTATACCATATCTATCTGTATCAACACTTGTGATATTGAAAAAAGTATGGATAATATGTTGTGCGGGAGATGAAATCATATTAAAAGCTTTTGAAAAAATAACATGCAAAGGATACTCGAGCCGATTTTCATAAGAATAAAAGGAGAAAATACGTTTGAATCGTTCTCCCTTCCCCCCCCTAAAGCAAGACATTCACCAGAAGTTAACGATATACGGAGATATAAATACGGCGATACAAACACGATACGAATATAAAGATATGAGTTTTTTTTCTTAAATGATCTCATAAAGACTGTCGGATATAATATCTGACACGATACAATATGATAAAATAATATTTTTAAAAATATTCATATATGCAAACCATGAATCACATTGAAATAGATTACGATGCTAGAAAATGATGGATTGGATAAGAAACCTATTATTTTCTACCGTATATTTTTCTTTGTTATAGGCCTAGTGTTAAAGGGGGTAATATCCGATGGTAGACTAGAAAACATTATGCTATTTTATGATTCAAAATTACCTGATTTACCCATATACCGTTCCTGCCGTAAAAAATCTTGACCCACATATGTTAAAATAGACAAATTGGTGCAAGGGAAAAAAATAAAATAGAAATAACACCCATAAGGATGTGTATTACAATGTAAATAAGAAATGAGATTAAGCAAAATAACATGACAAATTTTTTGTCAATTTAAACGGCAGTGATGGGAATATAAACACAAATTAATCTAACTTCAACCCAATTCAGTTGGATAATGGTTCAAGAATGTAAGCTACTTTTTTTTTTTTTTTTATTAACGAACATATCCCAAGTGGCCATAGGGATGAATATAAGCTACTTCATTGACTATTAGTATACGGGGTTGAACCATAATAGCTAGAAACTTCATAAAGTGGGAAAGTTGGTAAGATGATTTAAGATTATTTTATAGTTAAAATTGGAAATTGCATCTCTAATATTTGATTAAGGGTTTTTATCAAAAGAATTAAAAAAAATTATAAAGAATGGATGTCGGATGAATATCTGAAACTCGATCACATTCTATAATTTTTTACTTGAATCCAATTAGAGTCTACTTTATCTTTTAAACTTCAAATTCAAAATTCATAATTAAACTACCATAATGTTCAAATCATTAAATTATGGTGCTCAACATTTTCTTTTTTTGTTGTTCTTTTCCTAATATCGTAAGCTCATTAGATATATGAAGGATATCCTCTTATTCCTGACGGCAAAATTTATTATTTTCTTATTTTATGGGCGTATTTATTTTTTATTTTGTAATCCAAACACCTATATTGATTATTTTCATGTTATCTTTAAGAAGAAGTCCTGGATCCAAAAGTTCTTCTCCTAACCATTAGTCATATTCAAAGATGCTCAAATACAAACATGGCAACCCAACATAACACGATATGAATATGTCAATATAAATATTTTTCTAAATTCTTCATGTGAGAGATGTCAGATACGATATTCGATATGACGATTTAACAAAACAATAGTTTTAAAAGTATTCGTCCGACATAGGTCATAGAGTTTTAATGTACCAATACTTTCCAAACTATTATTTTACCATATGTGTTGTATTGTATCATGTCAGATATCAAAAATTCATAAAAAAAAAATTAGATCATTGCATGCAACCCGTACATGGTAGATCAAGAATATAAAAGCATCTATTTAAAAGTTAGGGTATATGTTATTTGAAGCATAATTTTTGGGGAAATTTGCATCTTACAAAAGTTTGGAGGCAAATATTAAATCAATGTGAAGATTGAGTAAACAAGGTGTCATTTCCTAATTATGTATTAAAAATTCTATTTTTACCTAGCCAAGTATTAATTAGGTGTTAGTTAAGTAATTAATATATTTTAGTGAATATAATTATTAAAAAAAAATGTTAGTTATAACGGGGGCAACTTCCATTTGGCATTAGTATATATGTGAGGCCTATTTGTTAATAGCTTTATTCCTAAGTCTTTGTTCAGTTATATATTGATGATTTCATGAAGTGCAAGTAAAATCATTTGATCTTTTTTTAGTCACCACTCAACAGTAGACATCTAACCAAAGTCTTTGTCGTTGGCAAATATTATATCATTATCATTAAAATTTTTAAATATTTTGGTTCTATTAAATATTAATTCGGTTATTTGTTCTCATTTTCTTTTATTGTCTCATGAATCCATGAATAAATTGATTGTTTCTACCCTCATATTAAACTTACAAATTTATCCATGATTCATAAATCATTCTAAAAATACTTTTTTTTAGTTCAAATACTTGATTCAAATATGAATATAATACAAATACGATAAGATAAATTATTATATAAATTCATCGTATGAGAAATATTGAATATAATGGGGATTGTTTAATATCGATTAAATGCATTAAATGTCTAATCAAATTCAATGAGAATTCATTTAAAAGACAAATTCTCTTCAACAATTTAAGCGACTAATTAGTAATTATAATTTTTTTTGAAAGGGACTAATTAGTAATTATAATTAGCATCCATATTTGACGAAGGAAAAAAAGTGGAGATGTGATGTGTGATCAGATAATAAGTGATGTTGATAATTTGATAACCATATGTCAACTTTAAATTGACCCCTCTAAGTCTCTGATCAAACCAGCTTGTTAATATAATACGAAACAATGATGATACCTACTAAATTACGGTCCACTCTTAAATTAATTCTTTAACTGAAATTAATGATGATATTCTTGAAAAATCCATATTTATCTTGAGAAGTTAAATTTCAATAAACTAGTTTAATCAAAATTGTCATTAATTTATTGCATTTTGTTCCGTTTGTGAATTAATTTAATCAATATCCACTTGTTTAGCCCGAGAAATCAAGTGGTTGAACTATACATCCCTTTTTCCAAAAAGACTCGGTTATACATTTTTTTTAGAAGGGAAAGACGAAACTGAATTACAAATTAACGACGTAGTCAGACAAACAAAAAATCATATAATTGAGAAGTTTAATATCCCATTATCCGCACACAAAGTAGTCGCTGAGATATGTACTAATCGATTTTCTTTGCGCCTAACAAAAGAAAATTTCACCTCTATAAATTGAGAAATATCAAAGATGATTATTTTAAATAACAAATATTATTATAAATTATACTGACAAATCATTAAGTACAATTAAATCAACATAAGTCGGGTCGAAGTTTCATCTTTTTTTACTAAGCGAATACAAATGGACTAAACAATTAATTCCACAATAAATGGTGGGATATTCATTTATCGTGCAAAATGCAATCGCTTTGAAAATTTATCGTGATTAACTCTTAAATTACTAATAATATCTATCTTATAAGTGTTTGTTTTCCGTTTTAATTAAGCACACACGCGTGTGCCTTCAGAGGGAGAAACAAATATCATATGGAAAATATTGGAGAAATTGCACAACATTTGAAAGATGTATGATGACATTTGTATTTTAAAAAAATGGTGTTCTAAAACTTCAAATTTCAAATTTAGGAGGAATGAATTGCATATTTTTTTCTTAAAAATTCTTCTTTTAATTTAAATCGATTATCAATACACTTGAGTAAATAAAAAGGAAAATAATTAATACATAATTGAAATAAAAAATTTGTTGTCATTTTATAATTTATAAATACTACAAATACTAACAACATTGTATGTCGTATCGGAATTTATCAGATAATATATTTATCAGATAATATATTTAAAAAGATATATATTAATATATTTATATTGCATTCATATCGATGCTTATAAACTCCAACCACATACTTATACACTTCCATCCTCTCACCCACATACTCGTATTCAAACAGACAAACAAAACAATCATATGGGCATGGAAATAAACAAGATCATGTCTCCCATTGCTCTCCTTTTTTTCTTTCATCTTTTATGCATATTTTTTATCCTTAATTAATTTTATGTATCTTATTTGGATAGTTATTCATGTCCTTGCTAGGAATCCTATCGTATTAAGAAAATGATTCTAGTGTCCTTGGCATGACTTTTGAACTCCTATTGTAAATGATATTCTTAAATTTTAATTGATATAAGTGAATTTGTACACATGTATACAGACACCTATGATCTATGAATACGACAATATGAATATGATACTGATATAATGATATAATTTTTAAAAAAAATTATTATATAAGTATCTGAGACTTGACACGATAGAATATAACAAAATGGTGTTTTTAATATCTTATTTGCATTAGAAATATACAAATAGACATTCACACATACACAAATTCACACTTTTTTCACCTACAAAACTGGTTAAAAGGAAAATCATGTTAAAAACAGAATTCTTGATGAAAGAACTTGAAATTAAGTACAAATTCCTCATTATATACATATAAATTTAAATTTAAAGCCCAATCCAGTTTTACTATTAGCAACATAAAAACTTTTTGTTATAAATTTAAAATTTAAAGCCCAATCCAATTTTACTGTTAGCACACTGTTAGCACGCAACATACAAATTTTTTGTTAATGTCATTATTTTTTAAAAACGAAGTGGAACAAAAGAAATCTGTAAGAAAGAACAAGAATTTGAAAATTCTAACTTTTTTTTTTGTTATTAATATCATTTTTTTTAGAAAAAAAGAACCAGAACAAAAAAAATATGTAAGCAATTTTTTTTAAAGAAAATTGTTCCAGAAATATATTAGGGTTTACAAGAACCTTTTTTGTTTTTTAACACATCTAATAACTAGCTAGAGGATTCGAATCCAAATAATTGTCCCAAGGATTAAACCCGAACCTAACCTCTATAAGCAGAATTTACGAAAACCTAGCACATGCTTCTATTTTCTTACATAAATAAAAACTATTTAACTCTAACAAAAACAATTTTCTAATTTAATTCTCTTCAAACACTCCACTATTCAATTTCTATAATACATTTTTTCAACCTCATACCTCTTCTATTATTTGATTTTATCTATAATTTGAACTTCCAACCTTCTTTAAAACATAAAAGTTTCACAAAAATCAGTTTTAATTAAATTCTTGATCAATCGTACGGCTGAGGACAAAAGAAAGTAAATAGTGCCCAGAAAGTGGGCTCCATTTCCAGACCAATTCCTACATTTATAAAAAAGGTTTCAAGATTAGTTATGTTCAGACCACCATCATTTTGGTGAAGGATCATTAAACACTTCAAGTTTCAAAATCCAACCTCTCCCAATTTCTTCTCTTCTCCAAAATTTCAAAAAACC
>JBBMKE010000002.1:13382596-13396291 GCA_037834125.1 Lippia alba | reverse complement strand
ACACTATTCAACATCTTGAGAATTAGGCAAGCAAACATGGATCAAATTCAACAAACCAAGACTTGAAAGAAATCTAGAAGATGGAGGATCCAAAAATGAACTTACCTTTTGAATTTGACGAGAAATGGAAGTCGAATGAGCAAGAAACCCGGAGAGAATCATGCATAGCCCTTCATTTCTTCTTTCTCTTCTCTTCTTCGGTTTTCCCCTCTTTTTCTTCTCCTTTCTTTGCTGGTCTGAAATTGGGGTGAAATCAGGGAGAAAGAGGGTTAAATGGGTTCAAGTTTGGGTCGGTTCGGATAAGAAACGGGTAGGTTATGAATAAAATGGGCGGGTGTTGCCAAAGTTGTCGCAAGGGCGCATTTCGGGCAAAATTCGAAGGACCAAACGGGATCGAAAAGGTGTGAGGCCAAATTCTCTAGCTTGCATTCTTCGTCGTGAGTCTAATGCCACTTCCAAAATTCGAATTCGAATTCCCAAGCTCAAGTTACGCCTTTCGGAACCCAAGATGTGCTAAAACGAGTTAGCTCATTTAGATCCCTTAAAAGCCCCATCGACTTCGGACAGTCAAAACACGCAACAAACAAACTCCAAAACATAAAACAAACATAAAATCACATTCTTAACACATAAAACTCAAGCATAGCATATTTCACGAAAACCAGAACTCAAAACTAGCACACGAAGATCACGTACGAAAGCAAAGAGGTTCAAACATGCAAATAGGGCAAAGAATTCAAGTAATCCAATTAAATCAAATAATAAGCACATAATTACACAATTAAATAATTTAAATGCGCAATTAACACTCTCGCTAAGCGTACCTAGAGAACTGAAAAGTCGGGATGTCACAATAGACCTCCATTTGAATCTATGCTTTGCTCTCTATATGTATTTATGTGGGTGTGCGTTTAGCCCCCTCACTCAGTCAAGTGGTAGACTAACCCCTTTCCCTTCACTCTTTAGTTCCAGGTTCTTGAGCTAGGCGGCGAAGTCGTCTTGTTGTGTCTTACTTCCGAGTCTAGGTCGAGTTTGCATACATTGTATTTATTTTGATACATTTGTTCTACTTTTGGCATGTATATGAATTCAAGTATGTATCTTGTTGAAGGATTTGGGATACTTGTATTAATTTTTGGGCTTGTAGCCAATGTATATATGTTAGCTCCTTTTGATGATCTTGTTTTGTTTCTGCATGTTTGTATTGCTTTTTTTTGCGACCTCTGTATAGGTTTACCCCCGCTTAGCCTAGCGTGTGCGTTTAGGTCTCCGTTCGCTAAGACTTGGGCTCATGTATGGACGTCTATTTCATATGTGAGTTTGGGTCTAGGTGCGGGGGATGTGGATGGCCCACGCTCGGGAGTCACACTATGAGCCTCAGGAACTGAGTTTCCTAAGTTGCGTGCGTTCTTCCAGCTAGGATAATACCATGAATCGTGCAGCAATGGAGCAGAAAAGATGGTGAAGTGCTTGAGCTTGAAGAAGAAGAAGAAGAAAACGAAGGAAAAATACCTAGTTGAGTGCATAGTGTCTGTATGAAAGTTGAGTTAGGGAAAATGGAGTGAAGTTCCCATATTTATAGGTTGAGGGCGAGGGTGTTTTGGTCAAAGTGACCATGTGGTCATAAACCCGTTGCCATAGACACGTGGCAGTGTGTGATGGTTTGAGAGTGACATCTCTGAAAAATACCTAGTTATAGGTGATTATGGATGTTGAAATATGAGCCGGGTGAAGTGTGTGTCAACATCAGTTACGGGAGGGGTTTCCCCGAGCATTAAGATTCCCTATGAGAGTCATACGGCGCTTGAGGGGGAAGTTCCCCGGGCTACTTAGACCGAGCGTCGGGACAGTCGAGCGGCTCTAACAACAAACCCATTTCTCCGAACGGGTTTTTGGGGCGAAAATGAGCAAGAATAACGAGTTGGGCTCCATTTTATGGCGATCTCAGAAACCAGTAATTTTCGATTGTGCGAAAACTTTGATGTCTTGTGAGGATTAACAGAAACAAGGTGGTGATTTCCATAGCAAATAATCATGTATGATTTTCAAAGATGCCCACCTAATTTAATGGCTTCGTCTTCGTCAGGAGGATGAGTGAGTGTGTCTGACTGGTGAAGCATACACGTCTGTTGAGTAAAAAGAAGATATAATTCAATTTATTCATTTAAGTTTGTAATAATATAGTAATTCCCTTTTTTCTAAAATATTTTATAACGTTTGCAACAAGAGAGAAGAAAAATGATTTAAAATAAAAATAACAGATATTCAGAGTTAAATTCCTAAATATGGCTTGAATTTTGAGTATGCTTCTCGATCCATCAAATTTTTTAGTTAATTTTTAAATGATTCTAAGATGACCTAATTATTTTTCCTTTAGATGTATTATTGAATAATATGACAATAATAAGTAACTTGACCAAAAAAAATAATAATAACAAGATAATTTTATAAAATTTAGAAACTATTATGTAATTTTAGACTTTATATTAAAAAAATTATTGAATAATTAATTGTTGTGTAACACTATAATTACTCAAAATTCAAATGTAAATGCTTTATATTAAAAAAAAGAATTCATTTCACATCTAATGGTTACATAATACACTGATTTCTCAAATTTAAATATTGTTCTACAAGTTCAAATATAAATATTTTATATTAACAAAATAAATTATTAAATTATTCAATTACTAATTGCTAAATAATTCCTCAAATATTTTTTTTAACAGTTTCACAGTTCAAAATCAAACTTTTCACTCACACAACGCATATATATAATATAACAAGAACCCATTTTTATAAGAAAATTTTGATTTTTCAATAAAACTCTAAAATATTACGAGACATCTAATAATATATAGCATCAACGAGTCAAATCAAACTCCATAAATAAGGGTTGAGTTTTAAGAATATATATATTTACATAATATACATATTTTGGCCTCAATTAAAAATATTTTAATCCCTCACCTTAAAATTTTCAAAAGGGCAAAAGAGACACACCAATATAACGAGGGCTCCTCCTTATGAATGTCTGTGACACATGCACATATAGGAGTAAACCATATGACTTTCTAATAAATACCACAGACATGTACGGCCATGCTAGGAGTGCATCATAAACAAATTAACTAAACATAAAACGCGGATTCAAATAATATCATAGTTATAAATTTCCAGTTCAGTGCATCATACAGAAATTCATAAGTTATGATAATATGCTAAACTAATAGAAGAGACGGGATCGAGCATCACTCAACTCCTAACAAATTTTATTTATACTTCAAACATGTACACACATTTAGGAGTTACTATTATAATTATTAAACAAGTACATCAAAGAAATCTCATAATTAAGATACAATAACAGAGCTTATGTCTGTATATATATTCGGTAAATAATTTATCAAATTTAACCGGTTTAATCGTAAATTTCCCAATTACGTACGTCTGCATAAGATTTATCAAACTATTTAAACATAAACAATTTAATCAAATATATAAATGCCAAAATTATATAAATTACAACTATAGGTTTAATAATAAAACATATAATAAAAGTCTAAAGGTTCGATTAAATCAACCAACATTCAAAGATAGTCAAAAACGTTATCGGTACTCGAATCAAGAATGTAAACAACCGAATAGATAATATGACCTCTATGGTGATAAGTGATAACTGAAACTTGAAAAGTTTTGGCCAAACACTTTTCGTCTCCCTCCTAGATTTTCTTTCTAATATTGTGAAGTGAAAAGTCACAAATATAAATACTATCCGTGTCGCAGGATTTTTCTTTTTATTGGACAATTTAATGTTATTGGTTAAGAAAAGTCACAGATCTAAATACTATCGGTGTTGCAAGATTTTTGTTTTTATTGGACAATTTAATGTTATTGGTTAAGAGAGTGTTGTAAGGTTTTTTTTTATTTTTTTATTTTTTATTGGACAATCTAATGTCACTGGTTAAGAGAGATGGTCATGGAAATTTTGAAGGGACAACTTTGTTCATAGATTTGAGAGTAGCAACTAGCATACATGCTTATCACGTTTCATTTAAATGAAAATGAAAATAGCAGCTAAGCTATGCTAGAATTTAGTATCTGACTAAGATAGGCTAGCTATGGTTGATAATTATTAATAGTTTACTTTGAGAGAATGGAATAGATTGGTTGTCTAGTAGCCTTTTTCTTGCATTTATTAGTATTGGAGCCAGTTGGCCCTAGACTATCAGTAGCGGAGGACACGTAATATTGCAACTACAAAAATTGAGTTGTAATATTACATATTAGTCTTAGCTAACCATAAATTATTTTATTGTCCATCATTTTGTACTTAATTTTAATATTTAGTGTCTCACTCCATATAAAATTTTGATAGCTACAAGGGTAAGAAAGGAATTCCCAACTTATAAAAATGGACCGTAAATTAATTATAAAGTAAACAAAACAAAATTTTGAATTAAATTAATTAGTATTGAGCAAGTCCAAGTAAACATTATGTTAAATAATTAACCCAAAATCTTTCTATTAATTACCATATCCAACTAGATAACTTTCTCATAATCTAAACTAGGTCTAAGTTGATATAACTAATGGCAGCTGAAGTGAACAAACTAACGTCGTGGCATTACATGCAATTTGTTTTTATCTCAATTATTTTATTATTATTATTATTGTGTAATCGTACTACGATAATGGGTCATAATATACATATACGCATTATTTACAATTATAATGTACGCACAAGCAGATTCAATTAGATATTAATACTTAATATAATGATTAATAATAGACTCTTAGTAGTGATGGACAACATATATATGAAAAATTGCATCTGATTCTTCTGCTAAATAAGGTAATTATAATATAATCATATTTATTTAAAAATTATAATTTAATCCTTAAATATTATGAACCGTTGGTGATCCCTCAATTCCGTTAAAGTTCTGTTAGTATTGAGTCTATCCTTCCAACAATTTAATAAATAAAATAATAAACTCATCTCTGCAATATACATATTTCAATAAAATGATCCCTATGTATTACACATAGAACAATGCAGTCCCTGGGGATCTAACGGAATAGAGGAATCACAAACGGTTCATAATATTTAGGGACTAAATTGTAATTTTTGAATAAAAATGAATTGCATTGTAATTACCCTATCTAACAGGGCAGTCAAATGTAATTTTCCCATATATATATGATCTAATTATTTAGTTAGAACTAATTATAATTAATCAAACACACGGTAGAGTATTTATCATATCCAAATGAAATAATAATTTTTTTAATATCCGAACTATGACCCATTTTGCAATTCACCATCTAAACTATTTCGATTCTAATACCACCATCTAAACTAGTATTTCTTGACAAACCACCCTCCCAATTTATTTTTTAGTGCTTTTGACTCTTTTTCACCTGTTTTGACTAAAAAATATCACACATGTGATATATGTGTGGCTCAAAAATACGATACATTTGATGGATTTACTCTTTGTACTCTTACAAACATATCATATGTGTGGTATTTTTGAGTCAAAACAACTGAAAAAAAGTCAAAAGCACTAAAAAATAAGTTGCGATGGTGGTTTGTCGAGAAATACTAATTTGGATGGTGATATTGGAATCGAAATAGTTTAGATGATGAATTGCAAAATGAGTCATAATTTGAATGCCAAAACATCATTTTTTCTATCCAAATATATTGGATAACTTTATTATGATTAAGATACTATAATTTATAAGGCATAAAATAGTACTTAAACACATAATTATCCGATTAAATTCCTAGACATGTCCTGATATTCTGAGTAATTTATCTATTTTCTTTTTACTGAAAATTTGGGATGTTAAAATAAACGTGCAACGCACATTGATTTTACTAATTAAGGTAAAAGCTTCATCAAATTTTCTGCCTTTATGTACTTAATTATGTTCACCCTATTGGAAAGAGAGTTGTCATGGTGTAAAAACTGATAAGGGATTTAAAACACCAACACTTTAAGATTTGTTTAGGAGGAGAAGACCATCACAGGCGTATGTGTGATACCCCGACTTTTCGCACGTACAAGTTTGTACCACATGTGAGTTTAAATACTGTTTTGCATTTATTTTCATAATTAATTGTTGCATCACATTTCTATTTTCATTCTTACTTGAACAATTTGATCAATTTGAACTATATGATTATTTGAATTATTTGGTAATCGCGTAATTTGAATTTTTGTGATTTTGATTCCCGAGCATGTTTAACGTGACTTATATGAGTTTTGGACCTTTTTGAATGTTTTAAACTTGTTTTGGGCCTTAGTGTAATTAGTTTTGGACTCAATTGTATGTTTTTTAAATATTTTGGGGTCATTAGGTAATTATGACATTTTGAGTCCTTGAGTCGTTTCTTGAGTTAAGGAGTTCGGATTCGAGTTCCGACACCTTCATTACGTCCGATTCGATGAATGAGATTCAATGAGACTAACCACGTATTTTTCTGACCTCGTTTTGACCCTTATATCGATTCGTATATACTCACGTACAAAAATACACATTTAAGTGGGACCCATAGCCCATGCCTTTTTGGACTTTTTCCCTTTCCCCTGTACAAACTTTCAACACTCTCTCTTCCTCACCATCACTCACACGTACCAGCCAAAGAAAAAAGGAGAAGAAAAGAGTTCCCAAGTGCAAACCTCCATTGTTGTTAAGCACCAAGCTCAAGACCCCCTTATTTGCTTGTTTTCTCTTCTTGGTAAGCTTATGTTTGTGATCCTCATGCTTATGCCACCTAGATTATGCATTTATTTCATGGATTATATGTTGGGATGGTTGGGATTGAATACGGCATGGATTTGAAGGGTTTTGGGCATATGTAGAATCCTTGCTTTCCTATGGCTTTTGTTGCTCTTACATGCTTATATAGGTGTATTGAATGCTATTTCTTTGGTTATTTATGAATCCCATGACTTGGTGGTTGAGTTGGGAACTTGATGCATTTATGGCTATGGTGGGTTTTTGGGGATATGCTTGAATTCTTGGTTTTTGGCTTCCATTGATTGAGATATATGCATAGGTGATGATATGAAGCATGATTGATGAGTTTTGGCTTGGAAATTGGATTGATCACTTGGACCCATTCACCCCTAATTTGGTATTTTCATGCTATATTGTGTTATTGTTGAGTATTGGATACTTTGGTACATTTATGTGAGTTTTGGATGCATTTTGGACTATTTTGAATTCAACCTTGACGGTTGAGGCCTTATGTGCACATTTGGATGTTTCGTTGAAAATTTGCGTATGAATCCATGATCCCTCGATGCTTTATAATGCCTATTATGTTTATAAATGAGTTATGAGGTTTATGCATGAATTTGGATTGGTTTTGGAGCGTTTAAGCTTGCCTAAGTGTTGTTTTTGGCTGGATTGCATGAAAAACAGGGTTTTTGGCCGCTGGAAGAGATCAACGACCGTGGCGATTTTGATATTTGGTTCCAACGGTCATTGGAACAGCTATGAACAGTAGGGTGCTACTTTAAAGAGTCAACGGCCGTTGGAAATGAAGAAGGAAAAACCAACACCCGTTGGTTTGGTCCAGCAGCCCCCGTCGCTTTCTTTCGTCGTTTCTTCGCTTCTTATGCCTTCTAAGCATGTTTTCCACCCCTAATATGATTCCTAAGTTGTTCTAATATGATTATACGTTTGTCACCTTAAATGAATTAGATTTTGGTATGAATTTGAATATGAATTTCGAGATATGGATCATTATGCGTTTTATGGTACGTTTATGCATTTAATTGCATTCATGAGCATTTCCCAGCGTCTATTTGGTTCATATTTGATTCTAAGTCTCGGTTTTATGTTTCTTTGTCTCAGCTCCTCCTTTGGAAGTTAAAGAACCCGAGGTTTAGGTGTTCGTTGCTCATTCCGATCCGCTTTTCACTCTCTTTTGCTTCAAGGTGATGATTAGGTTTGTATAGTTGAAATCCTATGGCCTTTATGTTAATTGAATTCAAATCCCACATACGTTATATTGCTATTATGTATAAATACGAGTGTTTATAATATGAGTTTGATATGTGTTCACCTTTGGATTTTATGAAAATGGTATAAGTATGAGCATTTATGAGCTTAGATTTGAATCCCTTGTACGTTTCCATTTGAATCTAGCGAGTATGGCCTGAAAGATGGGAAATGGTATGATTTTATGATTTTGGCCCTCGGATTGTGGGTAAGGGAGACCCGTCGACCCTCGGGGTCATCGGTTATGACCCCTGTGCACTTTTCATTTGAGATATACGTGCGGTTGTAAGGCATATTATCTTGAGCCCTCGGTGAATAACCGGGGAAGACACATTGTGGGTTAGCTACCCCGTATGTATATGAATTCCTATGGGTGAAAAGGGATAGCTTCCCGATTACCAAGAAGTTGAGGTGGTTTGAATTTATGAATTACGTTTTAATTTGAATTTATGAAGTTGGAGGTGTTCGTTCTCATCGGGCTTTATATTTCTTTTGTTATGGTAATTATGGAACGAGTTGGGATTTCATTCGTATCTATATGTATCTCCTTTGAAAATGGCTTTGGTTTGTAAAACCCCGACTCGGTTCATGATAGGCCTCCCTTTTGAATCTATGTCTTTGCTCTATATGTATTTATTGTGGGTGTGCGTTTAGCCCCCTCACTCAGTCAAGTGGGTAGAATGACTCCTTTCCCTTCACTCTTTAGTTGCAGGTTCTCGAGCTAGGCGGGGAAGTCGTCTTATCGTGTCTTACTTCCGAGTCTAGGTCGAGTTGCATACATTTGTATTTATCTTTTGAATACCATGTTACGTTTTGGCATGTATTATGAATTCAACTATGTATATCTTGGAGAATATGAACACTTGTATTATTTTAGGCTTGTAGCCACTTGATTTATGTATATATGTTAGCTCCTTTTGTGGATCCTGAGTTGCTTCCGCATGTTAGTATTATTTGGTTTTTGCGCGCTCTGTTCAGGTTTAGCCCCGCTTAGCCTAGTGTGTGCGTTTAGGTCTCCGTTCGCTTAGACTTGGACTCATGTATGGACGTCCATTTTATATGTGAGTTTGGGTCTAGGTGGGAGAAATGTGGATGGCCCACGCTCGGGCGTCACAAAGAGTATTCGACCCATACGGCCTCAATAATGTACATAAACAAAATACTTAAGATTTAGCGTGTGGTACAAGACAAGTATAACCTAGCTAGACACGAAAATACAAAACCAACAGTGCAATTTTCCGACTAGCTACATTGAGAACCTGATGGACAAAGAAGGGAGGGGTCAGTCTCTACAAGATTGAGTGAATGACATAATTAATATATATAAAGCAGTAGAACTCATGCGAGTCATAATTCCATACAACGTTTTTCAAGAAAAAAGTCAAAACAAATCAATGTATGAAATTATAACCTAACAGGATTAATTTTACGAATAAACATCAGTGGCTCGGCAAGTGAACATTCTCCAATCTTACTCTTTTTGTGTACAAAAGAGTTATTTAAGTGGTCATACAATAATTTAGGTTTCACTTAATTACAATATTCCCTTTCAGTGCACAGTTACTCTTTCCTCGAGTTGGTGGTTCGGGTAGCTAGCCCTTACCACCCAATTAGTATGATTAATGGGTACATGAATCCCAAATGATCGGGAGCTCTTTCGGTTCACCAAACCTCCTAGTAAATGTCAGAAAGTCCCACAATGTTGGGACTTATGTAAGAGATAGCCATCAGTCTATGCCTCCTCGGTTCTCTCAACACACAGTCCCCTGGGCCCCAATAATGTGCAATATTCTCGCCAAAACGATTCATTGTTGAAAAACAATAACTTTTTCGAAAACATTTGAGTTTTGAAAACAATTACATAATATAAGTATATTTTTGGCCAAAACATCACATTAAACGGTTGTAGGGTATCATATTATATAACCTATCAATTTCTTCACCTGAACCGAAACCAAAAAGAGTAAAGAAACGACGCCTAAATCCTTAAACAACCAGATCGGCCTCCTGAGAACCCTCTGGACAATAAAAGACAAGACATATGTGAGCTACGACTCAACATGGACCAAGTATGACACACGACAAATGATAAGAATGCAAACGTAGCATTTATGGGATCATATCATGTCAATTATATGCCAATAAATACAAGAAATACTTCATATTTTCATGCATATAAATTTCAAATAAAATCATATAGTAGCATTCAAGTATCAATTCATAATATAAAGTATTGAAAAACATGTAAAAGAAACTTACGAAACAAGAGAACAAACAAAGAAGTAAAGAGGAAACAAATAAAAAAAACATGGCAGAAAATTTCCCTGCCCGGGTAAAATTGAACTAAGAATTCCCCCACCTAGGGAAATTGCTCCTGCCTAAAAAAAACACTTTCCCCGCCCGGGAAAAGTTGAACTGAAAATTTTTCCGGGATTTCCCCTCCCGGAAAAATTTTCTGGGCACGAAAACAAGGCTGCAACAGCAGGGGAAGGCGCGGGAATAACCACAAAACGCAACAACAACACTCACTAACACCAAAAATACTTCAAAGCACTTAAAACAAATAACGCACAATTAAAGAACGAAAAGAATTAAATAAAATCTTAATTCTCAAAACTCTCACGTGTTGTGAGCGTACCTGTACGGTCGAGAAATCGGGGTGTCACAAAGACACACTAGGAACTCGTTTAGCCCCAATATTGGTTGGAACGAGAGAAGAGTAACATTATGGAGAGTTGGAAGGCTTCGAAAAAAGGGTGGGTCAAATTAAACATGAATGACAATATTTTTTAAAGCAGGAAATAGATGGCAGTTGATGGGTGATAAGGAATGAGTAGGGCTTCGTTAGAAAGCTTAAAATTGAGTCTATTTTTGGTTGAATAATTATTTGGTCTTCGATGTGAATTGATAGGTTACGGGTTCGAATCTTATTGAGAGTAGTTAAAGAACCAACATTGATTCTCTTTAAAATAAAAAATTATTTGGTCTTTGAGGAGTATTGAAGTTGGTTTCAGAAGACAAGGTTTCCAAACTGTGGAATGGATGGTGAAGACATGGTTCATGCATTGTTCGAGTGCCCATTAGCCAGACAAACTTGGGCATTGGCCAACGTTCATGTGTCTGGTGGATTTAATGGCAGTAAACTTAAGAGATGGTCTGTGTGAGATTCTGGACAAGTTGCATGTTGACGAGGGAAGGATGGTGGTGACTTTACTATGGGTGATGGAATTCAAGGAAAGAGACGCATTCCACATGAAATTATTTCTTTAGCTAGAAGCTTTCCAAGTCCATTACAACGGGCTGTTAGAGAAGGAATGGTGCACAACATGTGGGAACTTATCAAATATGGGAGCAACCAGGGAATGGTTGGCTGAAACTTAATTTCGACGGGCCAATGTTCCGCGATGATAATGCTATTGGGATTGGAGTTGTACGGAGAGATTCTAATGGATCGTGCATTACAGACAGAAAGTTGCATATATCCGATCCCACAACAGCAGATGCTTTTGCTGTTCTGTCGGCGGCAAGATTGTAGCGGGATTTTGGGTGGAGAAAGGTCATCATTGAAGGAGACAATGTATATGTGAATAATCATCTTAAGAGTATGGAGGAGGATCTCTCGATGTTAGAGAATGTGTTCTATGAGATTAAAAGTATTTGTTCCCATTTTGATTTGTGTTATTTTTCTTCTATTAGACGTGGTGCGAATATAGTCACCCATAATTTAACTCATAATGCGGTTTCGACCTGCATTGATTCTTTTGATATTCCTGTTTGTGCTTCGAACTTTGTTACTTCGGATTTACAATAGTTTGGCCTATTTACACCGTTCTTCTTTCGAAAAAAAGAAAGACAAGGTTTCCAAAGATTGAAGTTGAGACAGACTATTGAGATGGGCAAATTTAGTAGGTAAAAACTTGAAGTTGGTAAAAAATCAGATCGGATTAACCCAAAAACTATTATATACTAACCCAACCCAATTAGATAACAAAAAACCCAAGTAAAACTATTCGTTAGGAGAATTGGGGATGTGGTCACGTGGACGCGAATAAAATGCAAATTTTAGAAGAATCCTCCTATGACTTAGAGTAATTGCTTATTGTAATCCTTAATTTTGGTTGGTGTCTTGTTGGAAAAAAGAAAAATCTTACTCATATGATTTCACTCCAAAATAGTCTCCCCTCTAAGTATATATAATATAATTATAGGGTAGTTTAATGTAATCATTTCTGTAATTATATAATCAAATTCCTCTAATATAACTTATAAAATTGTTAATTATATTGCATACACTTTGCTAATAATTTGTAATATGTTTATGAAATTTATGTAAATGCTAGAAAACCCATTTAAAATATAAATAAAAGAAAAAAGAATTAGAAACGTATTGAGAGCAAACAAAGGGAGAGAAAGATGAGAGAGGGTAACAAGAAACGCCTAAAACGTAGGAAAGGAGAGAGGAGAAAGAAAACTATAACCTATTTGATAGTATGTTTTCAAATCTTTAACTTGAAAAAAATGCAGACATTTTATTTTACAAAAACAAGTAAATTATTTTATAAAGTCATTAATCATTCCTAAAACCACACAACAAATTAACAAACTCCATAGTTTAGTCTAGAGAGAAAGAGAGATGTCGGACGAGGAGCATCACTTTGAGGCGAGGGGCGACGCCGGCGCTTCCAAGACATTTCCTCAGCAGGCCGGCACCATTCGCAAGAATGGTTACATTGTCATCAAAGGAAGGCCATGCAAGGTCCATATATATATATATATATATATATATATATATATATAACTCTTATAAGTTTGCTGATATTTAATGATTTGATTTGATTCTGTGGGATTTGATCTGCAAGATTTGGTTTTTTATGGGGTTTTGGTGTTTATTTCGAATTGGGTTTGTGATAAATCTGTCAGATCTTGATGAAGTTTTTTGTATTCTGCTATTCGTGTCGTATTTGAATCGTCATTTTGTCGTTTGTTTTCGTGTTGTTGGTGGATATCTGGTGTGGTGTTTGATCGTTTTTAGATTGTTGTTTCATGGCTAGCGAGATTAGGGTTTCTTGTTTATGAGAATGAATTTCTGGAAAGGGACTAAATATGAACTGAAATCGTAATTGATAGAACTTTTTTTTGGTGCATGGAAAGCATCTGTAACGCAGCATTCTAGGGTTAAAATTTTTGGCAAATTACAATCGGTGTCCATAATGTTTGGTAAAATTACAAAATACTCCCTAAATTTTCATGTATTACAGAAATCCTCCTATGTTTCATTATTCGTGTAAACCTTCAACTGATCTTAGTATGTTTTCACAATTAAGAAGCATCTTTGTCTTAAACAATATTCCATTAAAATGCGAATTGTTGCGGGTTGAGTCTGATCGAACCCTCTGTTTGTCAGGATTTTCACAAATTTACACTAAAAATGATATTTAAGAGTTCATCTTTTAATAATAAATAGCACTTAACATCAACCTAAATCTGAATCTTAAACATGTAATATATATTCTTGTTGGAAGTATCATAGATTTTCTGACTATATGTTGTTTTTATGATGAAATAGGTTGTTGAAGTGTCCACTTCCAAAACCGGTAAGCACGGGCATGCTAAGTGTCATTTTGTGGGAATCGACATATTTACTGGCAAAAAACTTGAAGATATTGTTCCATC
>JBBMKE010000002.1:13367803-13381069 GCA_037834125.1 Lippia alba | reverse complement strand
GGAAAAAGTATCTGCTTGTTTTAGATGATGTTTGGATTGAACAGACAAAGAAGTGGGGCGATTTTATGGATACGTTATCGAGTATTAGTTCCGTGAAGGGGCACGGTGTCACTGTTACTACACGGAGTCAAAAGTTGCTTCGATTGTGGGAACAATTCCTGTTCCCGAATTGGGAAGGTTGCCGGAAGAAGATTGTTGGTCCATAATCAAAGAGAAAGCTTTCAAGAAAGGATGTGTTGTACCATCAGAGTTTGAGGCCATTGGGAAAAAGATTGCGAAAAGATGTCGAGGTCTAACATTGGCGGCGAAAGTTGTAGGGGGGTTGTTGCGCGGGAAATCGAAAGAGGAGTGGCGCTCGATTGAAGAGAGTAGGCTTTCAGACTTGGGGGAAGATGGAAATACTATCAGAAAGATTTTAAAGCTGAGCTTTGGTAATTTGCCATTGCAGTCACTCAAGAAGTGCTTCGCATTTTGTTCGATTTTCCCCAAAGGTTTTCAAATCGAAACGAGAATGCTAAATTGCCTTTGGATGTCCGAAGAATTTCTCCAAAGTGGTCGCGGAGGAAAGGATATGGAGACAGTGGGCTTCAAATATCTCAACCTTCTTCTACAAAACTCCTTATTGCAAATTCTTGAGCGAGATAATAGAGGCAATATAAAGTATTGTATCATGCATGACCTAGTTCACAATCTTGCATGCTCGATTTTGGCTGAAGCTGGTCCAATTCGGTACATTTACGTGAAATCTATCGCAGGTATTTCGAAAGAGGTTGCCAGAAATTTGCGTTCACTAATCTTTGAAGGTGGAATTTCTGATCACATGATGTTTTCCGACTTCAAATCTCTACGTAGTTTAGTTCTGATTGGTGACCATGACAGTAAAGAGTTGCCAAAGGTGGAGCATTTGATACATTTGAGATATCTCGACATCTTAGCTACGGAAATCGAATGTGTGCGAGATTCTGTCGGCAATCTCTATCACTTGCAGACGCTACGAGCAAACAATGCGTTGAATGAACTGCCGAAAACATTAAAGAAGTTGGTAAGCTTGGATCATTTCCACATTCTCAAATCCAATCAACCGGACGAACATAAGTCCATGACGATCAACGAAGTGCCAATGCTCGGACACTTGCCACATCTCAAGTCGGTTAATTTGGAAGATTTGCCAAATGTGAGATCCATAGGTTCATCCTCAGACGGGATTCATGGTAAAAACACGAGTGTTGTGTTTCCGGCGCTCGAAAGCCTTACCGTCAAGTGGTGGCATTTCCGCATCTCGAATCGTTGCTGTTGTTCTCGTGCCGGAAGCTAAAATGTGGTCCTAGTCATTTTCCATGCCTTAAAGAATTAGTAATCTATTAAATGAACACCAGCTTATTTCTGGAAAATCTATTTGCCCACTCAACCTCGCTTACGAAGATCAGTATTCTTGGGGTTGCAGGATTGGTTCGTCTACCCAACGAGTTCTTCTGCAACAATCGAAACCTCTCGTACTTGAATATAAGGGACTGTGACAGCTTGACACATCTAGCTCCATTCTCCGGAGCTGATCTTCAAGAGATAGAGATAATAAAATGCCGGAAATTGGAAGAACTCCCGGAGGATCTACACTCCCTGAATTCTCTTGCCAAACTGCGGATAAACAATTGCCCGAATCTCAAGTCAATACCATATAAGGATGAATCAGCACGGGGCTTTACTTCTCTTCGCGATCTGAGAATCGTGCTATGCCGTTCTCTGACTGAAATGCCAGTCGGAATGTTGGAGTCGTGTACTCTGTCCCTCAAAACCGTGAACTTGTACGGGTTAAGAAATTTAACGAATATGGCTGTGGTCATCGGTTATCTTCAGAAAATGCCTCGTCTCACGACTTCTGAGCTCGATTTTAAGTACATCCCGGAACTGGCTAATAATAACTTTCCTTTAGAGATGGGGTCTTTCGGCAGCTTACGTGATCCGTCCATCGATGAAGGATTGGGACCGCGTGCAGGATCAGCTTCGACATCTCAAGAATCTAAGGACTTTACGGCTAAACGCTATGGAAATAGAAGCAGTGCCTGAGTGGTTGGGGAAATTGTCTTCTCTCAATGAATTAATTCTGTTAAGCTGCCAAAAGCTAACGAGGCTGCCGTCTAAAGAAGCCATGAAGGGTATAGCCAAATTAACGGTTTTTAACTGTCCATTGTTGAATCTGAGAAGGGATGAGTATGGTTCGGAATGGCACAAGATTCCGCATACGGCTCGTGTTCGTTTCAGGCCATGGCATTCATAGCAGGTATACTAGCTATCTACTTCTTTATCATCATGCTTATTAGCTCTGTATAATGAACTAAGGAAGTCTATACAAGAAACTAGAGATCATAATACGATAATGTAATACAGAGAATGACACTTGATGTGAATTAAATCTTGATGCGCTCTTCTGAATCCAATTACGTTGCATGTTTGTAAACAGGATTGAGGAGCAGTCAAGATGGATCCTGAAGATAGCAGCCTCGGAGTCGATCAATGCGGATGGAGTGTCTGGGATTGTTATTATTATTCATGTTTTGGGGTTCAACTAGCACTAAAATGACTTATATTATATCTCACCGCATGAGGACTTTGAACCTGCGTTTTTTTCAGAATCAAACTCTTTCATATTTCACTTGACTAATCTCGTAAAGTTAAAATCCTTTCAACTATTTGAATGACCGACTACTAACTCATACTTATCCATGAATCATAGGTCACATAATGCGGACACGCGAGCGGGTGCGGATGCAGATGCGAATGCGAATGCGCCAATTCGCAAATTTTTAATAAAATAGAATGCGTGAGCATCTTAAAGAGTTTAATAAAAAATATTTTAAATAATTATATTTATGATATAATATAATATAATTTTATTTTATTTAATCTTATATATAAAAATTTGATTTTATTTAACTTTTGATAATAATAATAATAAGGGCTAAACCCATTAACCCCTGTCCTTTTTGGATTTTTGCACTTTTCCCCCTCTACTTTATTTTTTCCCATTAAACCCCCCAACTTTTGAAAAATAGCACACTTGACTCCTTCTAAAAAATTTTAACAAAGCATATTTGTACGATGTTTATATCAAATGTGTTGATATGATATATCAAATTGAAGTTCTCGACGTAAGGAACCCAATAATGATTTCGAAATCAAAATCTGACAACCGACGAAGAAGAAATCATCGGTCAAAGGTGACGCACGACAAACGAAGTGTTTGACGGCTAATAGGGTCGGATGAAGTATGTATTTTGTTCTCCTTGGAGAAACGAGCATGATGGTGGTGGTCTTGGAACGCCATGATGGAGGAGAAATCAATAGTCAAAACTTGATCAAAGGGGTCAAGTGTGCGATTTTTCAAAGGTAAAAGAGTTTACAGCGAAAAAAAAAAAGAAGTGGGGGGAAGTGCAAAAAATTAAAAAGGACAGGGAGTTTAATGGATTTAGCCCTAATAATAATTTAATTTCATCATTTTATAATAATCATATATTAAAAAAAAATTTGAAAATTCATCTTTCATATTATTATATTTGTGTATTAAATAAATTTTAAGTCTTCTTAAGACAAGAAATGTACACAAATTCGTCAATGCGAAGAATTAAAATTTTAAGTCGTCTTAAAGCGAATAATGCGCATGAATTCGTCAGTATGAAAAATTGAATACGAGTGCGTCGAGTATAATGAAAAAATTATTTAATCCAACCCATGACCGCTTGTAGTACAAAACAAACACTATGAATATACCAATTATTTTTTAGTGTCATTAATACCTATTTACACACACCACCCCTAAAGTACTATGACATGCTAATTCAATTTAATTTCGAATTAAAAAATTCGAAGTTCACAAAGCTGAACCGGAGTCAAAACAAGTCAACACTCAACAGTAATACCCGCACAAGATCCCAGACCCGGCCCGGTCATTAAAAATATCTGATTCGGACATTAATTTAGAAATTATAGAACAAAACCTTTTGCTAATGGCACTCCAAAATTCTTCTCACCACTCCACTCACCACATTCCTTATCTTAAATTACTAAAAACACCTCAACAGACACTCGATTCTACACATCCAACCTACTTCCGCGATTGTTCACCTGAGGGTGATTTTTGTAATTTCGCAAAGAGGAATCAGCACCCAGAAACAAATTTATGATGCTATATAATAATATAAAACGGTTATTAGTAAAGAAAAGAAATGCTTTAATTGCTTCAGAGTCACAAAAGCACGCACTTGCACACTGACTGTGTGTGGGAATCCGCCATGGGAGAAGACAACAATCGGAGCTCGGAAGAAGAGATTTCGAGGCCACCAAGCGAGGGAAGAGAAGGAATTATCGACGGAAAAGTTGAGGAAGATGAACAGAGGCGAGTGAGTAGTGATGGTAACAGGTATTGTGCTGTTGGGAATAGTTCAAGAGGAGAATCAAAAGCTTCGGAAAAGGAAACCCTAGCATCCGTAGAGCTGTGCGATGGTTTCCGAGCTGATTTTGATGAATCCTCGAACCTTCTGTCTGGTAATTTTACACTCTACAGTTCCCTCTTTCGTGTTCTGTGTTGTATGTTTTGGTTTGTGTTTTTTGGGGAAGTTATTATTATTATTTTTTGAATATGTGTGTTTGCATGTGTGTCTGCGAGGTAGAGTGTGTCAAGGTTGTTAGTTGATTGTTGAGAGGAATTTTGGGTATTGCAGAGGTTCCGGTGGAATACTCACTCCAACCACTACAGTCGGATGAAGAATTGAAGGTTAGGCTTCCGCTTTCACGGACGTTTATGTTGCTTTCGAGTTTCATATTTTGCCATCAGTTGTTGCAACTGTTCAGAAGAATGGAAGAGAAGACAGAAAAATGGACGACATTTTGATTTGCAGACTTTTGTTACGGCTATAATTCTTGTTATGAAATTGAATTCGCCTCTGTTACTGCCCTTGTTTTTCTTTTCTTTTAATTAGCCTGTATTGAAAATTTACAGTTATAAGAGAAAAATTGAAAACCTGTTGGACTTTTAGTTTTAGTTTTTAGAATATTGCGGAATTAGGTTTCTGCTTTTACTTGTCTCCTCTTTCTGTTCTGCTTTTACTGAAAGAAAGATAAGAAAAACGTTATGCTGCCAGGATTCATCAATTCTAACATAACAGGACTTACCCCGTCGTGAAATGTTTGTGACGCTGTATCTATTCCTTTATGAATTTTCCTGCTGCAGTGATTAGTTCCAGTGGATTGCGGAAATACCTGCCTCCTCCCTCCACATTTGTAACTCTTAATTGGCAATAACTAAGATTCATGATTATACATGCACACCATAGTTTCTGAATTTCATCAATAATTCCTGTGTAAATCGAATAATAAGTCAGATTAAGCTAAAGCTCATCGACTGCAAGACTATTCTATCACGTCAGTGCTTCATCAACTGTCCTTTGTCAGTTTGTTGTCTTATTCAGATTTTTGATATTTAAGCTAATCTGTATGTTCTGTATACTTCCCCTCTACACGGCTGCAACGAACTTCATAGAAAGTGATTGTATTCACATCTTCAAAAATCTAATGTATGCTATTGGTCAGTATGCTGATGAGGATGCAGCTGTTTCTCTGAGTTCAATGTTAACATATATGTTTCTGAGGTAACTCAGATACATCTTGTGTCACTGGTTATATATTCTACTTGATATTTAAATTTGTCTTGTTTCTGTTATTACTGCAGAGTGATGCAGATGCAGTGCAAGAGGAATCATTGGAAGGTTTGACTGGCCAATCTGCACTAGTTCTGATACAGTTACCTGGTGGTCCATCTAAGTCTGAGCCATCACCAACATCTGTTTCGCAATCTATTTCCTCCATTCCAAGTGGAGCGCTACCAGAAGAAAAAATGCAACTAGCACAACATGTGGACAACATATGCCTCGCAGAACAGGACAAGCCAAATACTCCGAAACCAAAACCTTTGCCCATCGTACCTATGCTTAAAACTCCATCTGATGGCTACAATTGGCGCAAGTATGGTCAAAAGCAAGTGAAGAGCCCAGAAGGTTCTCGGAGCTATTACAGATGCACATTCTCTGACTGTTTCGCCAAGAAGATCGAGTGCTGTGATCGTTCTAGCCGTCTTGTAGAAACTGTTTATAGGAGTCCACACAATCATGATCCTCCACAAAAAGTAAATTACCCTAGAGAAAATAAGCCCGCTTCCCCTGCCGTGCCAGTTAATGCGGGTACTGTTATGAAGCTTTCAGTGAGATGCGTTAATGATCCAGTACCATCCACTCCCTCAAAAGAATCTTTACCAGAAACTGATGCTGTACATGAGACAAAACAGGAGTCTTCAAGTGGTTCTGATGAGACCACAGAGATAAACATGGAGGAGCATGTTGATGGACCAGAATTTAAAAGAAGGTATCTTCCTGCATATGTTTATTTTTTGTATTTTGTATTTCATTGAGAGTTATTTCGATTTAATTATGATACCTTTTCATCTATAAAAATATCAGGCAAAAGAGAAATTCTACAAGTGAACTGGAATCTGTTTCAAAACCTGGTAAAAAACCAAAATATGTAGTTCATGCAGCTGGTGATGTGGGAATATCAGGAGACGGTTACCGATGGCGGAAGTACGGACAGAAAACGGTGAAGGGGAATCCTCATCCAAGGTAAGCTCTCTGCTCTCAGTGCTTCAGTGGTACACTCAATGCTGACTTTTAAGTTTGGCTATAACAATGTTTCGAGGAGCCACCCAAAAACTGAGTGTTGTCTTCATCATACATATTATTATGTGCATTATTACTTCTGTATCAATTTGTTCATCTCCTTCTTCCACACCCATATATATTTACATATTATTCTGCTTGCATATATGTTTCGTGTTTGGTCAAAACTTGCATATATTATGTGCATTATTACTTCAGTTTCAATTTGTGTTTATCGCTTTAGGGACTGGCCTTGGTGTGAAGGGCCCCTTCAAAGTGCTTATAACTATATGTATCTGATGAGTGTTCCATTTTCATGAAAAAGTATGATAGTATTGGTTGTTATTTTACTAGTCTAACATATACCCAGGTGGTGGGGGAAGGTATTTTTTATTTTTTCTTTTTTTTTTCTTTTTTGGCTTTCTAAAGAGAAACTCGACTGTTTTATTTGTCTACTGATCTGTAAACAAGATTCAACTCACTAATGTAGCGCGTCGTAAAAGTATACTTCATTTCTTGGGCAATAAACCTCTACTGAGACCTGGATTACATATGCGTGATAAAGTTTGGATGCAATCTTGGCCCCAGATCTTTATTTACTTTTGTTTTGTAAGAGTCGAGATCCGTGCTGATCAATGACACTGAATGTCATTCCCACGAGAACATATCAAGTCTCGGTTTAGTAGATCGTAGGCAAACTTTTCTGTCTTATTAACAGAACTAAACTACAAAAAATAAAAACAAAACATTTGACGTTCTTGCCAAGTAACTTTGTCAATAGGGGTTGGCCCAAGTGGTTCGAGGGTTGTTTCTCGAAGGCAATGACTTGGGTTCAAATCCTCTGGCCACTTGGGGGTGTGTGTTTAAAAAAAAAAAAAAGGAAAATAATTTGTCTCTTTATCAAATCATCCTGAAGCAGCCAATACATATTTTCTAGATTTCACCTACTTTCTACCTCCGTTTATTCTGATCGCCATGTGTATGAGTTTCCAGGAACTACTACAGATGCACATCAGCAGGATGTCCTGTTCGAAAGCACGTCGAGGCGGCAGTAGACAACACAAATGCAGTAGTAATAACATACAAAGGGGTACACGATCACGACACACCAGTCCCACGAAAGCGTGATGCCCCAAAAAACGCTCTCGTGGTTGCCACTTCTCCTATTCCCTCAGACAATATGCAAGACAAAATTGAGCCACACAAAATTCAAACTGAATGGTCAGTGGACAAAGAAGGTGGATTGACAGGGGAGGCATTGAATGCTGTCGGGGAGAAAGCGTCAGCTTCAGCAAGAACGCTTTTGAGCGTCGGATTCGAAATCAAGCCTATCTGAGAACACTGTTTGATCTATGGTGTGCATATCCTAATTTAATTATCTTCTAATAACTCAATTTGAATATGTTCTTTTTCCTATTTTTCTTTTGTTTGTATGTTCTCTGTTGTAGTTCTAGGCTAGTTTTTTGAGCTATAGGTTGATTGTAGTGATAGTGTGCAGCATTTGTGCTGGTGATTTATGTAAATTGTTGTGGCTCTAAAATTTTGTCAGGGCTTCTGTTACTCTGATTTGAGTATTTAGAATCTAATCTTTGTCTAACTTTCTATCCATTTGCTGGATCTTTGGATCAGTTTATTAAACCTGTTCAGAGAAGTTATGTGATACCAAAGATTTTCTGGTATTTAGGCTTAATTTGACAAAGAATTACAATCATATTGGCAGCATGATTTAATTTTATGGAGAATGAAAGCTAGTATAATCAAATTATAGCAACACTATAATACACAGTTTCAACATTACAAGCAAAGCAAACAATCTTTATTATCAAAAAATTAGAAGAATAAATAACAAAGAATGCAAATAATCTCAGTTTTGATGCTAAATTATGACGACAAAGAAAATAATTAACACACAAGTGTAATTTCACAATTACAAGCAAATATAATCAGATGTGATCACAGTGGACAACTTGGTAGCTCCCATCAATACCCCCATTGCAGTTTCAGCTGAGATTGATTGTAAGAATATGAAGAAAATTAATATCAACATCAATGTTTATGTATTCATCTAAAACAAATAGAAAGATATATACGAACCTGTCATATGGCCATGGTCGTACATTCCGCAATTGTTGTAGTCGTTCTGAAATCCTCTTGAGATTACGATCACTGCCCGTAAAGATCAACTCTTTGAGCTTTGGCATTCCCATTTCTTCTCCCTCTCCCTCTATCAACTCCTCTAAATCAAATACAACAAGTCTAAAATATTCCAGTTGAGGAAAGCCTCCTGAGCAATCCATTTTGCTTAAGCCCTCACAACGAAATATGTCAAGGAATTTCAATTTGGGTAGCTTTATCAATACTTCCCCGGTAGAATTTGAGATTCTACAATATTGAAGGGTAACCTTTATGAGGCTGGGTGGTAAATCGTGATCTTGGATGTCTAGATCATAAAAGTTTATCCGCAAGCTCTTTAACATTCCATATTTTGATAGGTTCATTCTCGTACCCCAGCAGCCCACGCAATCCAAACAGTGAAGGGTCTCAAGGTTGTTTGAGATTGGCTCTCTTCCACATAACACCTCCATCATGTCCCGCGTCACCCTGCTCAATGATAGATTCCTCAAAGTAGTGAATTTTGGCAACATAATGCTATATCTTCTGCGGATGCTATTTTCTGGATTTGGACGATATCCATATACATGAGGGAAACCACCAATTGTGGAGATTCTATATCTTGGAATTGGACGTGTTTGAACTGGACAAGGCAAAGAAAGTGTGTGGATATTTGGCAAGGAAACTTGGACTTGTAGGTCAATCAGTTCCCGGAGGTACTGATCATGTCTATAATAGTAAAGATATCTGACATTGAGAAGAACATGTTTTAATTGTTCCATCTTCCAAATTCCAAAAGGAACTGTTAATTCCCCACCACCATCAACTATCAAAGTCTCCAAAATTTTCAGATTTTGAATACTCGAAGGTATAACAACATAATCACTTGAAGATTTGATACAGAGGTAGTTCAAAGAGCTCAAACTCCCAACACTCTTTGGAAGTTCGAACCAATGCAAATTGCTTTGGAATGTAAGCACCCTCAACAATCTCGACTTGCCGAGCATTCTTTCAAGGCGTTTCTCTTGGATTTCCTTTTTAATTTCAAAATGAAATAGGCTACGAATTTTTGGCATATCGCGCATGAGAATGCCATCATCCACAAAACCGCCAAGTCGACGTACTTTGTGAGCAGAAGCTGGGTCAAGATGATCAACGATATCAAGAAAACCAATCTCTCTACCCTTGTTAACACACAGACTGTACAAAAGATCATGTACTCGAAATTTCTTTACCCTTCCATCAAATTCTCTTTCAATTACTTGGAGTAAATTCCTAGAATCCAATTTGCTCATGTAATCCATCCCCATATCTTCAGCATCTCGAGCACCAATGCCTTGAATGAATTTCTCTCCCACCCACAGTCTTATCAGTTCCGAGACAGAGAATGCATAATCCTCAGGGAAAATACCAAAATAGAGAAAACATGGTTTTAGAACAATGGGTAAATCCATATAACTTAAACCCAAGATTTGAGAACACTTATCCTCAGCATCCTGACCTATGCTCTTGAGGACTGCATTCCACCCGAATTCACTCGTTCCTCTCTCCCGCAACATGCCTACTGTGAGAACAATTGCGAGTGGGATACCACCACATTTTTCTACTATTTTTTGACCAATTTTCATCAATTCTGAGTGCTCAAAACTCTCATTACAATTTTCCGAGGAGAAGGTAACTAATTTGGAGAAAAGCTCCCAACTAGTTTGGTAATCAAAGGGATGTAACACGAGAAAAGACTCTTCACCACCGATGTATCTACCTACACCAGTATTTCGAGAAGTGACTATTATTCTACTGGCACTCTCTGAGTCGATGGGAAAACATTCCTTTAAACTATCCCACGCTTCAGTACGCCAAATATCATCGACATACCTTTTCTCTTTTAAGTATGAATAGAGATTGACCTCCAACTTTTCTTTCATCTTCTCCTCGGTGAGACCAACTTGTGTGGCAATATCTTGCAACAGTGCATTTATGTTTGGATTCTGAGAGACGGATACTGAGGCAGAACAATTGAAATCATTCTTGACACTCTTGAAGACTTTCTTTGCTAGAGTTGTCTTGCCTAGCCCTCCCATACCCACGATCGACACAAACTGATGTTTCTTCAGTTTAGTCTTTAACTCTTGAGTGTATCGATCGAACCCCACGATTATATGGTCGTCAAAATGAAGTGTGGTGGTCCGAGGATCCAGATTAGATTCGTCGACTCTCCTCTGATTAGTATCCTCAATACCATAGATCTTTCTATCATTCTCAATGCCCTCGACCCTCTTTTTGATCGTCTCAATTTCCTTGGAGAGTGCACTGCAAGTACGACGATAGGACAAAACGCATACGGTCCTCTTGAGAAGACCGCTGGACCTATGCTCTTTGATCTGAGGAAGGTAAGTATCAAAGACATCTTCCACATCATGAGCGAGGTCTCTGATGTCTTTTATGAGAGTTGCCACCTTGGGATTGATAACCTTCTTCTCCTCTGCATCTTCCAATTATGCTTGCATGTGTCGCAGTTGTCGTTCAAGCCACTGGATGTCCTCCGGCAACCAACGCAGTCTAGATCGCTCCTCCACAATCACGTTTGCGATGATGTCAATGGCTTTGTTGAGGACAGTTGAAATAGCAACGTCTGCCATCTCTCAGATGTGTAAAAAAAAGTATGTATAAGAAACAGAGTGGTGTTTGTTTTCTTTCCTTCTTCCCTCCCTCTCTCTTTTTTCTTTCTTTCTTTCTTTGTTTTTTTTTTTTAATCCTTTCTTTTGGTCTTTCCTCCTGAATTTCTGAAGAAATTGAGTGATTTTGTTGATGGAATCTGCTAACTGATGTTAAGCCAAGTATTTTTCCAGAACAAATTTTGGGTGTAAGACAAGTAATTGGACTGAAAAACCCCAGGGTAATTCCTTTCCTGAGTATCAAACAGAAGAAATTTGATTCTTGTCCAAACAAACAAGTCTACTCCACAAGCGTATTATTACATTTTAGTCCCCATAGCAATGCCCTTTTACAGTTAGTTAATCAGTACCCTTCCAAAATAAACTTAACAAAAAAGGGTCTGCTACGAACTGCAGAAAATAGCAACTTAGTGCTACAATTCATCACCACTGTAACTGAATTCTGAGAGAGAGAGGGAGAGGGAGAGGGAAAGCACGAAAGGCAGAACAAAAAAGGAAGTAAATTAAACTTGGGATTTCATAAAATGCAAAGTAAGAGTTCTACAACCCATGACCAACCGTCTCATCTCCCCATTCGTTTAAGCTAAACCAGCTTTTTATTGAACTGTCAGGACATGTCGAAACAAGAATTTCCAATCTAGATGGATATTACTCTACATGTTGATGGAACTAAGAGGAGTTGTTCAACACCCATTCAACTAGTGTAGAAATACCAAATCCTGTGGCACTCTTCTTTTTATCGCTCCACACTGGACCGGCCATGTCAATATGCATCCACTGAACCTTCTCATCCACAAACTACAAACAAACCAAAGACATTTAAATAGTTCGATAAACACTAATTAGTTACACAAACTAAATTTCTCTCCATCGAAGCAAGAAATAAACAACTACTAAAATTTGTTCCATCGAGGGCAAGAAGTGAAGTAGGCAAAGTCTTTTACCTGCTTCAAGAAAAGAGCGGCAATTATGGAACCACCTTGACGACCACCTGTGTTTACCATATCAGCCACACCTGATTTCATCGTCTCCCAATAACTTTCCTCTAACGGCATCCTCCAAAGCTTCTCCCCACTAGCCTCTGAGGCTCCGAGTACCTCTTTTGCCAGCTCATCATTAGGTGTAAATACACCTGTTTTTTTTTTTATTATTGACAAGGAAAATATGTAAATATGCAGTTTTGTTTTGTTTTCAAATAAGATCCTCTAATGCAACAAAACTATAGCAATATAAACAAAAATAAGACTAACATATCACCTACCAGCAATAGAGGGTCCAAGAGCGACCACACAGGCCCCAGTCAGTGTAGCAAGATCGACAATCTACACATTAAACAAAAGTTTTTCATGTACAAATGCCTCTGTATCATTTGAAGCCTACTGCATAAGAACGAGACTGGAAATAAAATGAATCTTAGCATCACATACCTTGTCTACACCTTGATTACAGGCGTATACTAAAGCATCTGCAAGTGTAAGTCTGCCTTCAGCATCAGTATTGTTTACCTATTTGTCAGTGATGGAAATAACATCAAGAAAAGGAACACGGGTTACTCATCCATATCATATAAGTAAACAGATGAAACAACTTGATCAGATGGAGCATAAAATCATAAAATGTATTCAATGCAGAACAATATAGCCCATATATTATTAATCAACAAAATGGTTGAAAGCTTTTATATGAACTGCTCTCAGAGTACTACTACTCAAGCTACTCATGCTATATATATATATATATATATATATATATATATATATATATGCTAAAAAAATATG
>JBBMKE010000002.1:13355244-13367703 GCA_037834125.1 Lippia alba | reverse complement strand
TGTAGTAGCAGCTTATATTGATATTTGTATACAGGTTGCCAAGTTTTATCTGCAGAGATAGATTGCAGGATGCAGCAGATATCATGGCTTTGGAAGAGAGGAATGCTGTCGTGATACCTTTCGCAGGAGGAAAACACCTTTCATCGATATTTAGACCTGTGTTTAATTCAGATTTTCATTAATGCTTGTACTAGTTCTGCCCAGTGAGGTAGATTTATCGTGTTGTTTTTCGTTGTTTCTTTTCCAATTCAAAGATGTGTGTACCATGGAACTGTATTTTGTTTTTCACCTGTGTTACTGGCAGTTTATGCAAATTTACTTTAGTGACTTGAGATCTTTGATGGGTAACGGTTGGATGTGTTGATCTTTAACAATTCTGTCACCGACCATTTCCAATTGAAAAGTAAGATCATGATCTCCAAGTGAATATAAAGCTATTAAATGGGTAGGATGATGACCTCCAAGGGAATATAACAGCTATGAAATGGACTTCACAATTTTGCAAAATTTGCGTAAGGATTAGCTTATTTATATGTTGTGATTTGAGTTTTTACTATTTTGCAAAAGTTGCGAGAGGGTTAGCTTATTTATATGTTGTGATTTGAGTTGCTAATATGTGAAACTTATGTGGGTTACAAGCAATTTGAAAAACCATCAGACAAATTAGCAATTGGTTGGTTCCATTATATCAGACTCTTGCAAGGAAACTTGGCACAAGATGTTTCAGTGAAGGCCTTTGTAACTGATTCAACTGGATAATTGTACCCTTCGAAAAAAAAAAGGCAGGGATGGATGGATAAGTTGCAGAGAACCATCCCAATGAAGTTCCAAGAGACAGGTATTAAATGATAATAACGGCAAAAAAAACCTCCTTCAAAACACTCCACACCCCAGATGAGCCTTCACCCTTTACACATCCCAAAACACAACCCTTGGAATGTAACATCTGCAAAAATCCTAGTTAGCCGACTCCCAGATCACTTTCCACCAGAATGCTTTGCTTTCGAGTGGGATTCCAGAGCTTTTTCAGAACCAAATGACCTGCAGGCCAAAATTAAATCAGTCCGGTGTCATATGCATTATATATGTGGTGTAAACGAAAATGTACCTCTTGCAACTGTTGCAGGAATGTGATCCTCCGGATTTTGGTGTCTGCTCATTGTTGGCAGGTGTCTTCCCAACTTTCTTTGCCGGATGAGGTGTGTCTACATGGATACCAGCTTTTTTACCATCTAAACAAACAAAAGTTGTAAGAATATAATTACTAAAGATAAACAAATCCTAAAGAAGAACAGGACGCTGTGTTGAATAAAGCCCATATGCTAATCACCAGTGCTCTGTGGAGTCACTTTTGCCTTTTTCCCTTGAACAGGTGTTCTCATTACAGATCCTGCAGCTCGCTTCATGCTTGGCTCAGCCTTTTAAGAAAGGAGAAAAGAAAATTTTCAACATTCAAAATACATACAACACACTTCAGCCGTGCTACCAATCTATGGTGTTCACTGTACCTTTTTCGGTGTCTCTTCATCACTCTCATCAGAGTCATCCTCACCCTGCAGTTTTGCCCACATACGCTATATTTTAGCAGAATAGTCATTTGTGCACATAAGAGTATGAACATTTAAGTTGTAAAATCTTACAAGAACTGGATCACACAACAAAATTGCATAATCAATTTTCTACAATTGTCTAGCTGTGTGTATGGGGCTTGAAAAATATAAGCATACCTCAGAATCATCTTCATCATCATCCTCGGACATAAAGTCTCCATCACTACTCTCCTCGTCTTGTTCAGGTTCCACAATCTTCACTTGCTTACGAGACTCTTTCTTTTCGGCAACATTAGCCTTCTTAGCTTCCACAGGTTTCCCTTGCTTAGCCTTTGTGTCCAGTTTTCCTGCAAAAAATTTCTGCTATGTCAAAGTTAGAAGATCCAGAGGAAACTTTTTTATGAAATCGGGACAGAAATTTCAATATGGTGTACCATTATTTGCAGTAGTGAGAGGGATATCTTCCTCGGACTCAGTGTCATCTAACAAGATATAAAAATAAGCAATTAGGAACTACAAATTAAGGGAAAAATACCAGATATACAGAAGAAAAGGTAAAATGGAGTTATAGATGAAGTAAATTATATGAAAGGTGAAGGGAAGATTGGATGATACCAGATTCTTCTTCTGACATCTCAGTGGCAATGCAAAAGGACAGAGGGTCAAGGAAAAACCAACCAGATAATAACTTAGATCCTTCACTGCTCAAACCAAGAGAACTATCTAAAATTGAAAACTAATACGAAAGGATATTCTTCTTCATCAGTGTTGCTAGGCTTATATCCATAAAAGTACACACTTCCACTTTTCCAGTTGTGTGAGAGCTCAAAATCTCTGTCAAACACCAAGTCAAACTGCAGTTGAGGTATCTTTTCGGTAAACAGTGTCCCAAGAACAAGTTTCTTGCCATCAACATTCACAGACAAATATACAGATTGATTTCCTTTTTGCTTTTTCAGCTCACCAAGACAAGCCTGTGAAAAAATATGGCTTTATGCTTCTGAAAAAAGATGAGAAGAACAAGAGATCATCCAAAATATATTCATACGAGACCTGAGAAAGATGCAAAACCATGCCATCACCAGGAGTAACCTTAAGAGGCTCTCCACTTTTCACCTCAACACCTGGAAATCACAAATTCATGAGCAAGTATTCACCGAATGTCTCAACTACAGCAGTTTCAAACAGCAGGTCAAATAATCTAAAAATGAAATTACAACTCAAAAACTTTCAACTGCTCGACATACAAACACACACATTTGAAAAATAACAAATCTCAATACAGAAATTCCTACAATGCGCAATCCATGAAAAAGGTGAACCACTGCTAAAATATCTAGCATCACATAAAAGGTGCTACCATCAGGCTATCAGCAATTGCTGATCTCTTGTTAGAACCGAAGTCGGCCACCGAGCCTGACCTTACTGTTTCACACCGCATGCGAATGCGAGGAACAAAACACAAAACTCTGAGATGGTAATGTACCCACAGTTCTAAACCTTTCTCGAACAATCAGCACAATCACATTCATATTCAGAAATACTGAAGAAACCAAACAATAACAAGCACATGAAATATGAAACCATATAATCTTAAAAACCGAACACCTGAACGCTTGTCAACAGCTATATTCTGAAACAAAACACAGAAATGAGAGGAAGACATACCCCAAAACTCCATTGCCGAGAAAATATGCGAGCAGGGTTTACAGAGAGAGTGAGATGGTTTAGGGTTTATGACACAGAAAGTGATTTCTACTCCAACATATATATTCTGGAATTTTCAAACAAATGTTATGAAGCTGATATTGACTGTGTGGGGATGCTTCTTTTGTCGAATTTAAATTATAGAAAATAATTTAGTTGGGCTTGTATTATTGCTGGGCTCAATGTTCTCTGAAACTTTGGCCCATATACATATTAAGGATTAAGGAATAGATATTAAAGTAAACACTAAACAGAGCAGTGCGACTTGACAGCAGTCGTAGCTGAGTGAGGAGGACTGAATCTAAGAATCGCCATGGATCTTAGCGCTCTTCTCCACGACCTCACACCTTCATGGACTTCGGTATCTCCGCTTTCTCTATCTATTCAACGCTCTTTGCGTATGCGTATGTGTATCTAATTGTAACGACTAGTTTTACTGTGTCAATTTTGGAAATAGGTGGCTATGCTGCTCGCTTTTTTCGCTTACTTGGCCATCTTTGGATCTATTTTACCCGGACGAGTTGTTCCTGGTGCGGTTCTCTCTGACGGAAATCGGCTGCATTACCGCTGCAATGGTAGGAAATCTGAGCTTTTCCCTTTTTGTTTTGCAGTTTTAGTGTTTGATTTATGGTTTTTTGAGCTGTAGGTTTGCTGTTGCTGTTGTTATTTGTTTCTATGCTTGGAGTGGGCGGTTGGATGGATGTTGTGTCACCCACTGTGAGAACTGACTACATTCATTTATTTTATCTAAGTTACTGTGATTATTAGGAGGGGCATAATGTTGTTCTGAATTGATTTTGTTTCTTGATTACTTGGTGCAGGCAATTGCTGATAGAGGTCTTGAGCTTTTATCGACGACACTTGTATTCAGTCTTTTTGTACGTACCAGGTTTAACTGCTTGTTACATTTTCTTCGTATGAAAGCTCGGAATTAAGTGCTCTTATATAGTAATGATTTGAAAATCTCAACCAACCTATAATGTGAAATTTGCTCCAGTAAGTTACTGTAAAATTAGTACTGATGTGTGCATTCAGCTGCATACCTTTGTTTGGAACTGAAGCATAATCATTGCAGTTTGATTCATGCAAACAACAATGTATGTGGATTTGAAAGCCAGTTAAATTGGTGAGCGACTGTTATCTTAAAATTGAATTGCAATGCAGTAGAACAACTTCTCGAGATTGATTACCAAGGTTCACCTTGCTATTCCACACCTATCAACACATATAAACAGTTATAATCACCTCATGTTGGCTATTCTGCTCTGTTATAATTCTCAAACTCGTGGGCCTATTCCAGGTGACACTGCTTCTTTACGTGGCTGGCTGCAGATCCCGTGATCAAAGTTCTTCCTTGAAACCTCACATCAGCGGAAACTTAATTGATGACTGGTAACTAGTTCTTCTTGGGATATCTGAAGACATTGTTAAGTTGGGTATGCTTGCTAGTGGCGATGTGTATTGTTCACACTTTACGCATGCGTGTAGTATAGGTTTGATTCAAGATGAGATTCAGAATTAATTAAAGATACTACAAAATATGAGACTACTTTAAATATATACATATATTTGATTATTTTCTTTCTCCAGTTCAGAAGAATCTCTTTTTCTTTCCCCAATTCATAAGAAAATGAATCGTTCTTCCTTTGGTTTGTCTAAATGCACACTGATTATTTTGCTACGTTGAACTGTAAACGATTGTTAGTATGCTTTGGAGAGTCTGCTATTTTGATGTTAATGTTGTGCTATGTCGTCTGACAGGTGGTTCGGGATACAGCTGAATCCTAATTTCATGGGAATTGACCTCAAGTAAATTTCAAAACTCAGATATGGAGACGCATTCTCAAATTTTATACCTTAAATTACCAGAAAATTATGTTGTTTGCATTCTTTTGCAAGACTAGATTTGTACTTATTTTCTGTTTTGCAACTTAAAAATCCAATACCTATAATCTTTATCATATGGCTTTATTCATTTTTGGGGCAATTCCAGTAAACTTCAACCTGGCTCAATTTCATGAAATACTGTAGCCTACTGATTAGTTGTAGCCATTACATTTCTTATGGTGTACATTGCAATTTCTTCTGTAGGTTCTTCTTTGTTAGAGCTGGTATGATGGGATGGCTTCTCATAAATCTATCTGTTCTTGCAAAGTGTATTCAAGAGATCAACTTAAGCCGATCAATGATTCTTTACCAGCTCTTTTGTTTTGTAAGTTGATAATATTCTTGTTTCTGGAGCATTTCTTCTTTTTTACCATTTCCGTTTAGGCTTTCATTGCTTTTTTTTCTCAATGCAGCTGTACATTATGGATTACTTTTTCCATGAAGAGTACATGACTTCTACGTAAGTAGAATACTTTCTTCTTGCAAATGTTAGTGTGCCAACTAATCTAGTGTATTAATTTGTATAATATTTGGCTTAGGAGGTTATCACTGTTGACTACTCGCAGATTCTGGTTTACTGGCTTGTTCAATTCGATTAGTACCACGGGTCTTACTTCCCTGAATATAGATTGTGTTACCCACAATTTCTCTTTGTTGACTTTAATGTAGCTAGCATTTCATTCACATGTCATGGCTTTGTAACTTTGACGGCTGACATCAATTAATGGGCCATTACCTTAGATGGGATATAATTGCCGAGAGGCTGGGGTTCATGCTGGTCTTTGGAGATCTAGTCTGCATTCCATTTACATTTAGTATCCAGGTATGGTGTTTCACTTTTGGTATTCTCAACTATAACAAACATTTAATGGCTTCATTAGTTCTTATAAATCAGGTTGAAGGTTTTGTCCAATACTATAATACAAGCTATCTAATTATTTTGTTTCTTGGTGCAATGATTGGGTTATTAATATCATTGTCTGTGTTTGAAAGGGTTGGTGGCTTCTAAAGAATAACGTGGTGCTAACAACTGCAGCTGTTATTGCAAACTGTCTCGTCTTTCTACTTGGGTGATACTTCTCATATCTAACTTGTGCTACTTCTACAACAGTTGCATATGATTACTATTTTCTTTTCTCCTATGTGCAACTTTCTGATCTATTCAATAGGTCACACTCAATTATTAACCCATGTTGCTTATTTCATGATTCCGAAGCTATCTCGTCTTTAGAGGAGCCAACAAGCAGAAGCATGACTTCAAAAAGAATCCCAAAGCACCAATTTGGGGCAGACCTCCAAAGGTCATTGGGGGAAAGTTGCTTGCTTCTGGTTACTGGTAAGTTCCCTTTCACTTTTTTCTTGATCTTCAGTACATAATATGAAATCCTCAAATGGTAACAAGCCTAAAGTCATTATTTTCTACATCGACATATTTTCACAGCAGCAATTCTATTTAGAGTTAGAATGATTTTGAAACCCTGCAATTTTCAGGGGCATTGCAAGGCATAGTAACTATCTTGGGGACTTGTTATTAGCTCTATCCTTCAGTTTACCTTGCGGGATAAGGTAATAATCTGAATGCTGGTTTACCTAACTGTAGTTGAGTGCCATTTGTTTTCTGAAGGGATAGTACGTGGATAGATAATCTATGTGGGTGAGTAAGTTTTATTAAAAAAAATAAAAAAGGAGTTTTTAAGACCAAATGGTTCTTAATATAATAATATAGATAATAAAATTTTATCTATAATATAGATCCAAGTCAAGTTTCTTGAATTTTAAAAATATTTTTTTATTTATTCATTAACGAAAATTTTCGATTTTATCTCTTGTACTCTTGCTTGATTTATCTCATATTGTTTCTCTTTTTAATTTTTTTTTATTTCTCATTGCATTTTTTTCTTTTCTTTTATTTTTATAAATTTTGTTATTCTTCACTTATATTTTAAATTTTTATACTTATCAAGATAATATTATCTCATACTACTTATCTATTTTTTACTTATTATAATTTAATAATTATATCAAGACATAATTATAAAAAATTATATAATAATAAAAAAATAAATTTTAATATAATAATTATTTTTTATTTGCATTAACACAAACATAACAAATTAGATTGTTACGCCATCTGTCGTATCTATCTGTATCTATCTACGTACTATAAATGTAAGTAGAATGGCACACGTTACAAAGGCCGCCATTAGAGCAGTCTCCACTTCTCTCACCCTGCTAGCTTCCACTTCATCTTCTCGTTATTATCATTCCCGCCCCTTGATTTTCCCGAAATTGCACTTCGGTCCCATTTCCGGCATTTCATTGACGTTCGCGCACCTTTCTCCGCAAGCGGCAAAGCGCATGGCTCACTCTATTGCTCGGGCCACTCTTGGCCTCACTCAACCCAACAAGATCGATCCACCAAAGGTATTGTTTTTTCTGCCGAGTTTAAATTTCCCGATGGAGTTGATTGATTTTTGTTGTTTGTTTCATATTGTTCGATTTTTGCTGATGTTCGTGAAATGATTTTGCCCTAGTTTACGCGGTTAATTTGTATGTTTTGTATTGATAATGAAGTGCGGGCGTGCTTGATTGATGATTCGGTTTGGGTATTGTGAACTGATTTGTTTCTCTAATTGTGTAAGATCTCGTTTGCTGCGAAAGAGGCTGATTTAGTTCAATGGAAGGGAGATATACTTGCTGTCGGTGTTACAGAGAAGGACATGGCGAAGGATGAGAATTCAAAATTCAAGAATTCGACTCTTCAAGCTCTAGACTCTCAATTAGGTGGATTATTATCTGAAGCTTCATCTGAGGAAGATTTTACTGGAAAGGCGGGACAGTCGACGGTGCTTAGGCTTCCTGGCCTTGGTTCGAAAAGAGTTGGATTAATTGGGCTTGGATCAGCTGTATCACCAGGCTCGGCTTATCGTAGTCTCGGTGAGGCTGTTGCTGCGGCGGCCAAGTCTTCTCAGGCAAGTAATGTTGCCATTGCACTTGCTTCTACGGAAGGGATCCCTGCAGAACTGAAGCCGAGTACTGCTTCAGCAATAGCAACTGGTAATTTTTCTTCATGTTGCATTTGGATTTTAGGGGAAGATCGGTGTGGAAGATTTTAAGTGACTTCATATTAGAAGTATTTTAAACTCACTACAGTTACTCATAGTAGCTAATAGTGGGAGTTCAAGAATCTGAAATTCAAGCTTAATGGAATTTTACTATGTATTACACATAGCACTGACATCAGTGTTAAACCTTCAATCTCCATTTGTTGCATGTTTTAGAAGTTGATATTCTTATAAAACTTTTAATTGCTGCAGGAGCTGTATTGGGGACTTTTGATGATATTAGGTTCAAGTCAGAGTCGAAACAGCCATCTCTCAAATCAGTGGATATTCTTGGTCTTGGTACTGGACCGGAGATAGAGAAAAAACTCAAATATGCACAAGATGTTTCCACTGGGATCATATTTGGGAAAGAGCTCGTAAATGCTCCTGCTAATGTACTTACTCCTGGTTCGTGATATCCTCTTGTCGCTCTGTCGATTCCTTAATCCTGACCCTTTTCCCTAAGTTTTGAGAAGTAAAGTTAGTAATTTTTTGTGTTAATGTTGATCCCTAGATTAATTTCTCAGAATCTAATCTGAATGTCTGATAATATGCTTTCAGTATTTGTTTGGTCTTTTGCTGAAGTTAAAACTTTTCTTCTCTTCATAATTTGGTTTTTACACAAAATTTTCTTTCAGGAGTGCTTGCAAGCGAAGCGAAAAGGATTGCCGAAGAGTACAGTGATGTTTTTTCTGCAAAAATATTGGATGTAGAGCAGTGCAAAGAATTGAAGATGGGTTCCTATTTAGGTGTTGCTGCGGCATCTGCCAATCCTCCTCATTTCATCCATTTATGTTATAAGCCTCCTAATGGAGAAGTCAAAACCAAGCTGGCCTTGGTTGGAAAAGGCTTGACTTTTGACAGGTAAATATATGTCCTCTGAAGTAAATATTTTTTTTTCACATTTATTTGCAGAGAACAACCTCGTAATGCAAAAGTCTTGAACATTGCCGATGATTCAGTGGTGGCTATAATATCAAGACTGGAGTAGGCTGTTCTATAGAGCTGATGAAATTTGATATGGGAGGATCAGCAGCAGTGTTCGGTGCTGCAAAAGCTCTTGGTCAAATCAAGCCTGCTGGAGTTGAGGTAGAATTTTTTTTTATTTTAAATTTATCTTGAGCATTTTTTTAGGGATATTCTGTTTGGTTGGCTGTTTCGCGATTCACTTTAAGCTGTCAGTTGTTATTCCCATCCGTGATCTCTGTTATTTTTCCTGATTATTATGCTGTGGATTAAGTGAAAAATCAATAATCAGTGACATATGTACAGGTTCACTTCATTGTCGCAGCTTGTGAGAATATGATAAGTGGAACAGGTATGAGGCCTGGAGACGTCGTAACAGCATCAAATGGGAAGACGATTGAGGTAATTTTCCATAACAAAGTTGTGGAACAACTGAACTCTTTATTAATGTCTACAATCCTTTTTCAGGCATTATACCCCGTTTCAAATTGGCACGTCTTTCTTGTATACTCCATTTCCTGGACATAGTCACCACACAGTACCAGTTTCCTCAATTAAAATTGAGATATATTAATAAGAGTGTATCTTGGTTCCATTATAAAGATCACTTTTGAAAATTGAATCATTGTTGTCATTCAACATATCTCTTTCCTGTAATAGATAATTTTGTGTCGCTGCCTGCATTTTTTGGTATGTATTTGTAATTCTTTCCATGTTTTCAATAGATTGGTCTTTCTTGTTAGTTTGCAATTTCTATATTTAGTTCTGTTTCATTAAATTTTCTGTGTATGAAATTCCTCAAAAGTCATCACATTTTGTATTAAAAGATTTTGTAAGAGTTTTCATGATCTGTAGTTTGGTAATCCGATCATAGCCTCATCCCCAGCATAGTGTCGTAGTTTTGTAGCATATATATTCAGAATGAGTAGCTTGAGTAGTAGTACTCTGAGCGCAGTTCTTATAAAAGCTTTCAACTATTTTATTGATTAATATATGAGCATATATTGTTCTGCATTGAGTACATATAATGATTTTATGCTCCATCTGATCAAGTTGTTATCATCTGTTTGCTTATATGATATGGATGAGTAACCCACCCGCTTTCCTTTTCTTGATGTTATTTCTATCACTGGCAAATAGGTAAACAATACTGATGCTGAAGGCAGACTTACACTCGCAGATGCTTTAGTATACGCTTGTAATCAAGGTGTAGACAAGGTATATGATGATAAGATCCATTTTATTTCGAGTCTCAATTCTTATGCAGTAGGCTTCAAATGATACAGAGGCATTTGTACATGAAAAAAACTTTTGTTCAATGTGTAGATTGTGGATCTTGCTACACTGACGGGGGCCTGTGTCGTTGCTCTTGGACCCTCTATTGCTGGTAGGTGATTTGTTAGTCTTATTTTTATTTATATTGCTATAGTTTTGTTGCATGAGAGAATGTTATTTGAAAACAAAACAAAACTACATATTTACATATTTTCCTTGTCAATAATGAAAAAAAAGGTGTATTCACACCTAATGATGAGCTGGCAAAAGAGGTACTTGGAGCCTCAGAGGCTAGTGGGGAGAAGCTTTGGAGGATGCCGTTAGAGGAAAGTTATTGGGAGACAATGAAATCAGGCGTGGCTGATATGGTAAACACGGTGGTCGTCAAGGTGGTTCCATAATTGCCGCTCTTTTCTTAAAGCAGGTAAAAGACTTTGCCTGATTCCTTTCTTGCTCTGGACGAAGCGAAATTTAGTAGTTGTTTATTTCTTGCTTCGATGGAGAGAAGTTTAGTTCGTGTAACTAATTAATGTTTATCGAACTATTTAAATGTTTTCTTTCTTTGTTTGTAGTTTGTGGATGAGAAGATTCAGTGGATGCATATTGACATGGCCGGTCCAGTGTGGAGCGATAAAAAGATGAGCGCCACGGGATTTGGCATTTCTACACTAGTTGAATGGGTGTTGAAGAACTCCTCTTAGTTCCATCAATATGCAGATTAATATCCATCTAGATTTGGAAATTCTTGTTTAATAAAAAGCTGGTTTAGCTCAGATGAATGGGGAGATGAATTGAGACGGTTGGTCATGGGATTGTAGTACTCTTACTTTGCCTTTTATGAAATCCCAAGTTTAATTTACTCCTTTTTTGTTTTGCCTTTCATGCTCTCTCTGTCTCTTAGCACAAAGTTGCTATTGTCTGCAGTTTGTAGCAGACCCTTTTTTGTGTGTTTATTTTGGAACGGTACTTTAGTCTCCAAAAAAGTATGTTTGTTGTGTCATCTCCTGTAATCTTTGACTGATTAACTAAATGTAAAAGAGGCACAACTATGGGGAGTAAAATGTAATGGTACGCTTGTAGAGTAGGCTTGTTTGTTTGGAAAAGAATTAACTTTCTTCTTTTTGATACTTTAGGAAAGGAATTACTTAACGTGAGGAAGGAGATTACCCTCGGGCTTTCCAGTCCCAAAATTTATTCTGGGAAACTACTTTGTTTAACATCAATTTGCAGATTCCATCAGCAAAATCACTCCATTTCTTCGGAAATTAAGGAGGAAAGGCCAAGATAAAGGAAAGAAAAAAAGAAAAGAGAGAGGGAAGAAAGAAAGAAAGAAAACAAACAACACTCTATTTCTCATAGAAATTTTGTCGTACACGGGAGATGGCAGATGTTGCTATTTCAACTGTCCTCAACAAAGCTATTGAGATCGTTGCAAATGTGATTGTGGAGGAGCGGTCTAGGCTGCGTTGGTTGCCGGAGGACATCCAGTGGCTTGAACGACAACTTCGACACATGCAAGCATACTTGGACGACGCAGAGGCCAAGAAGGTGATCAATCCCAAGGTGGCAACACTCATAACAGACATCAGAGACCTTGCTCATGATGTGGAAGATGTCTTCGACACTTACCTTCCTCAAATCAAAGAGCATAGGTCCAACTGTCTTCTCAAGAGGGCCGTATGCATTTTGTCCTATTGTCATACTTGCATTGCATTCTCCAAGGAGATTGAGACAATTAAAAAGAGGGTCGAGGGAATTGACAATGATAGAAAGATCTATGGTATCGAGGATACTAATCAGAGCGGAGTTGACAAATCTAACCAAGATCCTCGGACCACCACACTGTTGAAGTTGAGTTTATTTTGAAGAAACAAAAAGTCAATAAAGAGTGTCATCCCACATCGGATATTCCTTGTCTAGGGAGGAGGTTGAGAGTTGTATATAAACTACACCTCCTTCAATGTTTTGAT
>JBBMKE010000002.1:13308574-13328434 GCA_037834125.1 Lippia alba | reverse complement strand
CCCAACCCCTCTCAAAACCCAGTCCTTGTAATCTGCAAATGGTTTAGCATACTTCTAGCATTTTCTTCCAAGGAAAGCTGTATCTAACAAAAATGGATGTAATATATGAAAATTAGCTCACGTGTATTCAAATTCGGAGTAGGGTGTATCTCCTGGTTGTTTAGAAAGATGATCTTCTGCTTTGGATAATGCAGCCTCAAGCCTGGACACGCGCTCTATGCAGTCATTCAACATTAACACCTATTGAGATGTAACATCAGATTTAACACGTCTTTATATCTAAAAATATCATGATAAGGAACAAACACGCGCAAACACACACCTACACACATACTTCAGTTTATAACCGAGAATATCAAGACAAGAACAACACTCAACACACAAACTTACATGCCCTTTATGTCTGTGTACTCTTAAGGAAATCAAGCAATGGCTCCATGGAGTCTTTGTTGCGAAACATGACAGAAGAGAGATGGCAGTTCAGAAATTGGACACCATTGCAAATAGAAGATGACCGTGTCGGGCGAGGAAACGTCGCATTGAATGGCTCGAAATCCAGTTCAAGAGCATAGGGATCACATGCCTACATCACATCACAAAGATTAAAACAAATACAAGCATCATAAAACAAGAATCTAAAATTTCCACTTCTAAAGAAACAGAGTTATCACTTACTGGCTCCCATCTACAAGCCCCTCTTTGAAACGTACTACTTCCCCAATAGAGGAAGAGCGAAGACTGTTAGCAGAGGATCTTGAAAGACTTGGAGCGGAGTATTCTCGCTCCATTCCATGCCCGTAAGCAGACATTTTGTATGAGCCTTTTATCCATCAACAATAAACATAAACAAAATTGATAAATTCCGCACTATCAGCCATGTCCCCATATCGCACCCCCTGAACTTACCTGAAGCCTCAGCTCATTCCAGCTACCAGAAAATTTAATTTATGAACTTCTTCCCTGCAATACACAAAAAATACCTCAAATATACCAAATAAACTCTTCTGCAAATACTTTACAACATTTTAGGAATATAGTACAAATATCTTAAACTTGACTAGTTTGATACTCAATCGATACTAATCAACGCCCAGCTGCTGCTAACCAATTAAACCATGTTAAAACTTCTAATCCCACTAAGAAAATAATTGGGTCCAATAATGGAAAACAACCAATCAGTTAAGAATCATGCAAATCAAATTGGATTCTCTTTAACTCTGACAAAAATTGGAAAACCGGAAGGAAATAATCGCACTCCTGTTTAGAGAAATCATTGTACTGAAAATGAATCGTCTGGAACTGAAAGTGGATGCCTTTCATTGTTCTTCATCAATTATGTCTGACAAGATCAAATTGCTAACATGTGACCCACCTAAATTAATAATAGCTAAAAGGATCACCAAGTAAACAAACGCCTTGGAAAAAGAAACCTTGAATCAATCCCAAATAAGGAAAAGTATCTACTCGAAGCATGTAATTATCACAAAATAACAGTTGATGATGCTAATGCAGAGTAATTAATAGATTCAATAAAATTATTTATCCACACAAGTACCTGAGAACGATGATGATTTGAAGATTCCTAATCCTAACAACAGGCAAGGATAAAGACGGCAGCATCAATGAGCAGAAAAATTACCAATTCCCTCCGTTGCTTGGATAGATTGGATTGGATTCTTAACTCCATCTTGGAGAGCTCCATAGCGATGCAGGGTAACGTAAGCATGTGAAAATCAAAACATAGGGGCAAATTGATCATTTTAAGGGACAAGAAGATTCAGTAAATGCGGCAGCTTGTATTTTCCAGCGTAAACACTGAAGCTCGGAAGCACATAAATGCTTGATCCCCTCTAAGCACCGCAACATGGTATTTCATACACATTATTACGCTCCATACCTGTCAAAAAGGAAAAAATAATATTAGGTGTAGCACATAAGATTCGTACAAATAACATGTATAAAAGAAAAAATAGATCACCTTTGGTTCATTCTCTAGGACCTGGGTCTGGGGTCAGACAAGTACTCAAATGGGAATTTTACATTTACGTATTAATTAGGGACCTGTTATGGAGAACTGTCAGATTATGAAACAATAAGTTCCCTAGATAAGGCTCCAGAACATTTTCATACCACATACTACATGTACTTCAAATAGAAACTGTATAAATAATTCCCAGCTCAACCGAACAAATATTCCATACACTGCATTTTCCTTTCAAGATTCACCGAGTTCTCAATGCTGATACTTTCAGGATTGAAGAAAATTACCACGAATATATCCTCTATCGCAGAAAGTGCAAAGCAAGTGAAAAATTTGGAAATCCAAAATCAGAACGCATAGATTTCCATGCCTGAAAAGGACAAGCCGTTAGCCAAAATACTATTAAATCAAACACTAAACTTCCTTCTGAGAACACAACTACCCCAAATCAAACTAAGAACAAACTTTCGCCAAACACATACACCAAAAACAACATAAAAACTCTATGAACTTAATTAAATTCGCGATACACAATGGTAAAACAAGGTTCACCCTTGTTGATCTTCCTTTCCCTGCCCTGTGGTAGAGCTTGCCATTGTTAATTTCTTTCCTGGTGATAGAGCAAGTTCACTTTTAAATCCTATCCCTATGGGATAGAAAGATCTGGATTAGCTCATTCACTCCTAAACTCATGAAAGAAGGGTAGGCTGCCACCAATAACTTAAAAGAAAAATGCACTCGAACCCCATTACCATTTCCACGCAAGACTCCTCACTTAAGCAAATTGTGTGAATAACCCACAATCATACTCTTTGCAAACTCCTTGAAACACGAAGATTAACATAAAAGAAGCAAACTTTTGCCTTTCAAGAAGACAAGGAACAGTGATAACAACAATGGACGACTGGACCCCAAGTCCCATCACGCCACTCCCATAATACTCACAAAGATGTCAGAAATTTCAATTGTTTCAGCTTAAAATTCATCAAAAACATAATGGTAAACCAACCCCATTTCTTCAAATACGACCACAAACAACTTAATCAGATAGAAGCTTAAACTGATTAAAAAGATACTGAAAATCTAAAAACAGACACAGAAGTTATAGCTGAATGACTAACCAATTCTTGAAGAAGATTCGCGAGGATTCCTGAAGAGAAAGACCAGGAACCGCAAAGTTTTACGGCTGAACCTCTGATACTGCCAAGCCAAAGCTTCTTGGAACTCAATTTCTTCGATATACCCGTTCTGGTTCCTATCCGCCATACCAACTCTGCCTTAAACAGGAAAACGAATCGAGAATCTCAAACAAAGAAAAAGCAAGAAAATAAATCAGTAACTCACCCAAAAAACTCCAGCAAAGAAGCACCGCCTATCCCATAACCAAAAAAAAAAAAAAATCTAAGACGAACGGCAAAGAAGAAGAAAAAGAGCGAAAGGAGAAATGAAGAAGAAATGCTACCGAAAAAATATAAAAAAAAAGAACTGAAGAAGAAACCTGAAGATTTCACGTAACAGCAACGACGTCGTTTTGGCAAAGAGAGAGAGAATAATCCTATGCTTCGCAGAATTATGCACCCGGACGACGAAAAGTACAGTTACGGCTCTTATATATATAGGGTAATAATAATTACACATTAGAAATATTAATTTATGTAATAACCTCGAAATATTTCTAGTCATAGAAAACCAAGATCGTACATAGTCAAATTAACAAATCTAAGAACGTCTGCCTTGCTTTGTTCCTCAACTAAATAAGTTTAGAATTAAATTAGGTCTTTTCAAATTTAGCTCATTTTCTCTCGATTCGATATTGTCTCTCCGTTCCTCTCTCAAATCTCCGCCGCGCGCCACCGTCCGCCGCAACCACACAGTGCGGTGGTCAGCAAATACCTCTCACAGTGTAGTTGTGGCTAAGGTCGTAGCTGATTTATCCACAAGTAAATCTCTTTTTTTGGGGGAGATTTTGACGATGGGGTGTTCTCATTTGGGAGATTGATTGATGAAACTTGTAGAGAGAATTTGATTAGTGGCTTTTAATGAGTATTTGCGTGTGTTTTGAAGTTTGTTCGGCTATGGTGGATTTAGCTGTTTTGAGTTTCTGGCTTCGTGGTAATCTTACAGAACTTGAGAGTTGATGTGTTCATACATTTCTTATTCTGGTGTATGGAAATGGTGTCAGGTTACACCAAATTATTGCATAGAAAGCCCTTTTTGTTTCTTGTATAAGTACTACACATTTTTTTTATGATGGAATGGGAATTCAAGGTTTTCGATTCTATTATGGAAATATGAAATATGGATTACATGTTAAAGAAACCAAGACCTGATCAAACTCATGAGTTTTACTTTTTTAGCTGAAAATTTTATGACTTTTTCCCCTTTTCCTTTTTTAAATGTTTGAGTTCTTGAAGAAAATGAATGATTTTCTCTTGTTTGTGTTAAGGAGAAATTATTGGGATTTACATAGGCAAAATGGCTTCAAGTATCGCTGTTTGATTGTGGGGATTCTGCCATTCAAGAAATGATGCAGAATTAGGCCCATCAAACTAGATTTTATTCTTCCAATAGGGTACTTGTAAAATTTAAAGAAAATTTGTTAACTTTGAGTCTCCGACCACATCTACAAGTTAACTGCTGAGCGGATCTCCTGTCAATCTTTACTTGTTTTCGTGCTTGCTTGCCAACATAGGTATACATGTTTTAGGAATTTGCCAAGTGAACAGGTAAGTTAGTCCTGTGCTTATTTTGTATGGGTCAGCTTACAGCCATCTAAGAAACGATTTGAGAGAGAAAACTGTTATCAATTATAAACATTGTGACATAACAAATGCAATGGAACGAATTCTTAATCTAAACATTGGACTTTTGTGGATTCACTCTGATGGTTGTTAGTAGAATGGGAAAGCAAGATTCATGAAACTAACCTTTGCTCCGTGTTAGACTTTCTAATAATGAATTTTCTGAACATATGACAGATGAGTTTAACAGACTCTCCAGTACACTCGTCAAGCAGTGATGACTTTGCAGCAATTCTCGATAAAGAGCTCGAAACTAGTTCTGATGCATCAGCTGATCCTGAAGAAGATGCTGAAGAGGAGGGGAGTGATGGCGATGATGAGGGTGACTATGACTTGGACCTTACTAGGTATATTTGACCTCTAATTACTTTTCTTATTGTATTCAAGTATCATTGATTCCAATTCTTCTGGAACTAGGTATGTGATAACTTCCAAGTGTACTAGTTTCAGAATAAACTACTATTGATTTTCACCGAGTTATTTACGAAGACGAATGTAACTGAGCTATACAGTTGCGAAATTGCAAACCTCTGTTCAGTTTACATTAGACGGAAATCAAATATATGATCAAATGTCCTGGAATTGCTGCTTATAACTTGTCTAATGAAGAAACTGTCTGCAAATTATTTAGATATAGTTTCCATCACTTGCAAACTGCACGAGACCCTCTTTTTGTTCTTGAATATCTTTTAAATGAAAATTTTTTCTATATATTTACTTGGGTCTTTGGCAATTTTGCAAATTTGTTTCATTACTGTAGAGTTAAAAGGCGCAAGGTGGAGATATCTGAAGACCTAATGGATCCACCAAGTTCCTCGGATTTCTCAGGTACAACAACGTTACTAGAGTTGTAATTTGAACCCTGGTATTAGTAACACAGGACAGCATGATTTGAGCACCTAGATTTAACAATGCATCAATACTATCTTCTTGTCATCTGACATAAAATGTTGAATTTCCTTCTGACTGCCACAACATGCCTCATCCTCTTTACGTCTCATTTTTGCATCTTATCACATATTTTAAATTAAACTGCTTTGTGTTGGCAATTTTTTGCCAGTATTTTGTTAACCATTCTTAGGAGCATTCGCTTTTCCGTCTTGCGCTTTTTCTAATTTCTTCTTTTGTGCAGAGTTATCAATGAAGAAAGATATTTGTCTACATCCTGGTTATTATGCAGGGTTGTGCATAAAGTGTGGACAAAAAGCGGATGAAGAATCTGGTGTTGCATTTGGGTACATCCATAAGGTTAGTTTTTTTAAATATATTACTAGATTATGCCATCTTAGATACACTTAAGCCATCTTACTATCTTAAAATGATGCCAAACTTCATCACAATCTTGATTTTATCCTTCATGCAGAATTTGAGGCTGAATAATGATGAGATAGCGCGACTGCGTGACAAAGACTTTACGAAACTGCTGAGTAATAGGAAGCTTTGTTTGGTTCTTGATTTAGATCACACGTTGCTCAATTCAACTCGATTTGCTGATGTTACAGCAGAAGAAGGATACTTAAATGGTCCTCCAGAAGATTTGCCAGGTATTTGCTTCTTATCATTTTTCCCTGGTTAAATATTTTCAGTAGGTATATTCATCCTGCCCTTTAGTTTTTCATATTGCTTTCGAGCATTTGCCAAAAGTGAAAATGATGCAACAAAGCATAATTTGCATTGACTCCATAAATTTAGAATCAAATTTTAGACCAGGGCAGAGATGACTCTCCTCCACACCATACAATCTGACAGATAAGAAAAGTTAAGAAGTAAAACTTATAAGGTCATCAAAAGAATTGCAAAAGAACATTTCTGAGGTATTAGTTATATAGGTTATTTCTTGCTATGCATATTAAATTTGCTTGATAGTATTGTATCAATAAATGCCCCAATTATTTGAGCTTTTCTTTGTTTCATTACAAACTGATTTAGGTTAAGATATATAATTCACAATTAAGAAGAATTTATCGTCTGTTTCTATGGCTTAGGGTCTGAATGAGAGGTTCCTGGGCTGCAAAACCATTATCTAGGTCCTTAACAATCTCACTGACTTAGATAACTATCTTGTGCAATTGATGATGTATACGTGCTATGCAGACTCTTCTATGGATTATTGATCAGGTTCAAGAATTTTAGGAGAACCACACAGCACTATAAATCACAGTTCCCTGGTTTATATTTATCTGGATTAATTTATATTGTGTGCATTCATTATTTACAGTAATACAAAGATTTTCTCTCTATATTGATGATTTTTGTATATTCGCATGTCATTTCGTGGCTTCAAATAGGAGTTGAACCATTTTGCTTTCACGCCTTTTCCTTACTGAGTTTATTGCTGCTTCAATTTCTTCAGTTTTTGTGGTGTAAACCAATTTACCTATCCACGTTTGAATTCTATCCCATATTTATCTTTCTTACCATTTGCCAATGATCAGATAACTTGAGAAGTAGCCTATTCAAACTTCATTGGATGCAAATGATGACTAAGTTGAGGCCATTTGTGCACACATTCTTGAAAGAAGCTAGTAAGTTGTTTGAAATGTACATATACACCATGGGTGAACGTCCCTATGCTCTAGCAATGGCAAAGCTACTAGATCCTGGAGATAGTTACTTCAATTCCAGAATAATTGCTCAAGGGGATTGCACACAGAGACATCAAAAAGGCCTGGATATTGTTTTGGGACAAGAAAGTTTGGTCCTCATCTTGGATGATACAGAAGGGGTAATTCTTAGAGTTTGTTCTGTTGGGTTAGCTTTTGCTTCTAAGCATGTTGAATTTTATTCTTGTTGAATTATAATTCACTCATTTCTCATTGCTTGCCTTCTGTTTTGGTTTTCCTTTTGCTTTTCTGTTTGTTTGTATTTTGTTTAACATCAAGATGGCTGTCTGGTGTACATGTGTTGATCAAAAACCCATTCTTTATGTGGTTTTTGGGTATAATAACTGTGTAACTTGTTTACTGAATACTCCCGTAGTGTGGAATATATTTTTTTTAGGATGTCATGTTGAACCTTTGGTCTTTGAAATATTTTAGTGAGAAGAGTAGGTGAAGATGACAAAATATAACCATAAATTGCTTTTAACCAACTACAATGACCAACATAATTTAGTAATCCTATTCGTTTACTGATTGAACTTCACATTATAGGCTAATATATTAAGTATTTGTCAGGCTCATGGTAGAAGTACCGTCTCTGCTTTATATATAGCATGATATGCCTTCATTTATTTATGTTATTGCACATCAGCACATGCTCTGTGGTTAAATTTGCAATTGTAATATTAGTAACTTCTTGTTCTGTATTATAAGCATGCTCACAAGAAGTATAAGGAGAAACCATCCCAGATTTGCAGGAAAATTGTTATCATCTAATCTCTGCCATATTCTTTTTCCTTTCCCCTCCGAATTATAAAAAATATGCGGTGTTGCTAGCATGAAGTTAACACACTAACTGTCATTAATATTAGGTATGGGGAAAACATAAGGACAATTTGATATTGATGGAAAGATATCACTTCTTTGCTTCGAGTTGCAAGCACTTTGGGTACAACAACTGCCAATCACTTTCTGTCCTAAGGAGCGATGAAAGTGATACCGAAGGAGCACTGCCAACTGTTCTTAAAATCCTTCAACGGATTCACAGTTTGTTCTTTGACCAGGTATTGTCTTCTCAGCCCCAAAATAATAAATAAAATGAAGTTCTAAATCTAATTAGCTTCTTTTCAAGCTCAATTAATAAATGTATTCTTTTCTTCAGAACCGCAATGATAATCTAGAGGATCGAGATGTGAGACAGGTAAATCTGGTTTTATTTTGGGGGAATTTATTTTGTTTACATCCAAGCTATTACCTATTAAAAATATATCTTTTCTGTTTGGAAAGGAAATCAGTCTACTCTAGTGCTGCTTTGCATAAATTAATATAGGTAACCGAAAGAGTAATTGTATTTTGACAGATGCTAAAAGCAGTTCGCAAGGAAATCTTAAAGGATTGCAAAATAGTTTTCTCTCGTGTTTTCCCTACTAATTCCCGTGCCGAGGACCATTACTTCTGGAAAATGGCAGAGCAGCTTGGAGCTGCGTGCGCACTTGAAGTGGATCCATCCGTCACACATGTTGTCGCTCTGGATTCAGGAACAGATAAAGCCCATTGGGCTGTGCGGGAGAAGAAATTCCTGGTTCACCCACGCTGGATTGAAGCTTCCAACTATATGTGGCAAAAGCAACCCGAAGAAAACTTCCCCATTCCTCGAACATAGAGTAAATGACTCGATTCCTAACCTCTTTTGACAAGTGATTGATTGTAATTGTTTCTTGGACCCATTTCTCGGTATACTTGATAAATCACCATAGGTAGAATGTAGAATTTTGATTTTGAAATGTTTGTTAAGGTCAAGGAAGGTGATTGTGTAGGTGAATCTTCAACATCCGATCGAGTCTTTTGTAGCAGTAAGGGGAAATATGTCAGGCTTTTGTATATACGAGTAACAAGTGGTTTAGGACTGTTAACGGAAGGTAAACCGGGGATTATTAGTCTGGTACTAACATGTCAAGTAAACTCAAGGTCAGAAATTACCACAGTAAGTACAATTTTCATGGATATGTTGTGTATCATGTTGTTTGTTGTTTCTGGAATCTGTTTGTATTGCCTATTCAATGTGTGTGTTTGAAGTGTTTATCTTGATGAGTTTCTTATATAAATGTCTAGTTTTTAGTGAAGGCTAAGAATTTGAATTTGATGTTTCTCACTTAATCCCAAGTAGAGTTGTAGTCCGCGATCCATTAGGCAGTTGTGAGGATTGGATGAGTAGACGACGGCAAGGATTGTTGGCGCCGGAGGTGGTGGGAAGTCTAGCAGTTAAGGAAGCTTGTCATCTGTCTTATTCCAAGGAATTTAACAGCATTATCATAGAATCAGATTGTCTTAATCTGATACGCAAGTTGAATTCGCCGGAATGAGACTTGTCGGAGGCTGGCCCTATCCTTGATGATATCTGAGAATTACTAGCTAACAACCCAAAGGTGATATTCTCGTTTGTGCGTCAGAGAGTTGCTCATTCTTTAGTTAGGTTAGCTTAGATGCAAGTTATGTGGACGCTGAGCTTCCTGTTATCGTTTCTCGTTTGGTGGAAGATAGTAGCAATTTATAGCTACCCGTCATTGCTTTAAAAAAGAAAAATGTAGAACACTGTTTATGCGATATTACATCTAATTCTTTAGTTTCTTTTAAATTCTGAACAATCATATTCTGGACGTGTAAAAGGTCTACATAAACTCTTAATTCTTTGTTTTGGGTAATTCTTCTTTTTTATGGTCTCATTGTCAGTTTTCTCTGTTCTTTTCTTTTTACTTAAATCCGGATCTATATAGTAACCGAGTTTTTCTACTCTTTTCGGTGTAAATGGATCTACCTTAGTACTAAGCCCAGCCCATAAATGTAATCGATCTTTCATGGACCAAGTTGCTTGGAAAGTTGGAATGTAAACCCGAATTTATAGCTCGACTATGTGGTTAAATATTAAAAAGAAAAGGATAATTTTATTTCTCATCTGATCTGAATTATATTTTATACTTTTACACCTAAATTAAGTTTTGTTGCATATCATCATCCATTTTCATGTTTTTTATAAAAAATAAATCTCCGGTTGATTTTTGCCTTTTTGGTGATTTTAGTGGATTGATTGTAGTTTCGGTTAATTTTTTTGTGGTTGTGGTGGTCTGAATGATACACACGTGAATACATACATGACTTAGCGAAGGTGAATTTGTCATTACATGACTTAGTATGAACATATTAGAATGCACACACGACTCAGCGAGAGTAAATTTATCATTACATGATTTACTAAGGACATATTTATCTTTATTAAAATTGTGTACACATTACGTGTTTAATATTCTGGTCCACCAAAAATCAGTTGCATGCGGATAGTTTTTTGTTATGCAGGGAAACAAGAGGTATTGGGGATGGACAAAAGGTAGCCCAAAAATCATGAGCATTGCCGATATCTTGATTTAAAGATTCAAATCGAGTGTAAGAATATAAGTCTTTAATTCTATAATTGCATATTTTAAGTTCGTATAAGGCTAAATTATTCCAAAAATGTTACGTGTATTTCACACCATAACCACACAAAATATGAGAATTGTCGTCCTTCTATTGGTCATCATGCATGGGACACATACGTGTGCATAAGACTTTGTATGCTTGTATGATACTAAAATTTGGAAATTCTAATTCAACAAAATCAATAATTGAGGCCGACCTTGTGCCAGAATATGGCTGAAAAAAATAAAATAGAGATGTGTATGTTGTAAAGTAAACATATAAGAGAAAGGTGTATTGTATTTCGTTGATTCTTTCTAACTGCTTTTACACTGATACGGGAAAGCTAAAATAAAGAAGAAGAGCCCTAGCAAATAAGGGAACAAATCACGTAATAATCCCGTAACAGAGGGAATTAGGAAATCTTTCCTAACCAACTCAAGTCAACACTCCCCCTCAAGTTGGGTCGGGGGATGTCCCACGCCTAACTTGCTTAAGGTCTCATGGAATATTTTTCCTGTAACCGCCTTGGTAAGAATGTCCGCCAATTGGTCTTCTGATCATACATAGGGAAGAGATAATCCCGCCTTCCAACTTCTCTTTGATAAAATGACGATCAATCTCCACATGTTTCGTCCTGTCATGCTGCACCGGATTCTCAGATATATGAACCGCTGCCTTGTTATCACATTTCAGAGGACACGAGCCCATCGGCGGAAAGCCCAGCTCGGTCATCAATTTTCTTAACCATAAGACTTCTGACAATCCTTTGGCTATTCCTCGAAACTCAGCCTCAGCAATCGAAGTGCTACCACCTTTTGCTTCTTGCTCTTCCAAGTGACCAAGTTCCCACCAACAAATGTAAAGTATCCCGTTGTTGACCTTCTGTCAATCGGGTTTCCAGCCCAATCAGCATCTGTATATGCTTCAATCTGTAGATGACCATTCTTTCTAAACAGAATCCCAGTGTCCGAGGATCCCTTCAAATATCTCAATATTTGGAGTGCTGCCTCCATATACTCCTTTTGGGGGTTGTGCATGAATTGACTAACAATTCCAACAGCGTATGCAACATCTGGTCTCGTGTGTGAAAGGTATATGAGTTTTCCAAAAAGGTGTTGATAGCTTGCTCGGTATGTTGGCTCAGCCCCTTCTGTAATCCTTAACCCGTGATTGCTCACCATAGATGTGTCACTCGGTTTGCAATCCAACAACCCCGCTTCTGCAACCAAATCAAGAATGTACTTTCTTTGAGACAGATAAATCCCTTGTCTAGATCGCATAACCTCGATCCCTAAGAAGTACTTCAGGTGACCCAAATCTTTCATCTCAAATTCTCCAAACAGATTCTTTCGAAGGTCCCTTATTTCCTCAATATCATCTCCCGTGATGATCATGTCATCAATGTATATGATCAAGCACGTGATTTTCTCACCTCTCCTTTTCAAGAATAGAGTATGATCTGAGTTACTCTGTATATACCCGTATCTTTTCATTGCGACAGTGAACCTTCCAAACCATGCCCTCGGAGATTGTTTTAGGCCATAGAGTGCTTTTCTAAGCTTGCACACCTCCTGGTTGCCAAACTCGTGAGAGAACCCTAGTGGAGCCTCCATATACACTTCCTCTACTAAATCACCATGAAGGAAGGCATTCTTGACATCGAATTGGTGAAGGGGCCAATCCGGATTTGTAGCAACTGAGAACATAACCCTGATTGTATCAATCTTTGCCACCGGAGAGAATGTTTCAGCATAATCTACCCCGTAGGTTTGAGTATAACCCTTTGCAACTAAACAAGCCTTGTAGCGTTCAATGGATCCATCAGTTTTCTTTTTAATTGTTTACATCCACTTACATCCAACCGATTTCTTGTCCACTGGTTGTTGACACTTTTCCTAGGTGTCGTTCTTTCTCAGAGCACTCATTTAATCATCCATCGTTTGTTTCCATTTAGGAATTCCCATGGCTTCCTCAACACTCTGTGGTATCACATCTGTATAGATGGCAGCAGCAAAAGCTTTTGCTGATTCTGTTAAACTCCCCCTGACCAAATTAGTCACTGGATATCTCTGCATTCTGGGTTCATGTTTCGGGAGATACCGTTTTGGAGGTATACCTCGTGTACTTCGAGCCGGAGCACATATCTGTTAGTTTCTCTAGTACCTGCAGTGTTAGGGATAGCAGGAATAGAAAGAACAACATGAGCAAGATCTGCATGGATCAACTCATCTGTACTAACCTCAGGGATATCGCTAGAGGAAGATAATGGGAGCGTGGCGGTCTTCTCTGTACCACCTGGGGGAGGTAGGTTACTATCCGATGATAGAAACATCGCACAGAGTCAATCTAGAGGGTCCTTACTTTGTCCAGACTCTCCCTGACCACTAGGTTGGCTCGAGGCAAGATTAAAATACTTAGTCTCCACAAAGTCACAATCCATCGTGATAAACATCCTACGAGTTTTAGGGTGAAAGCAACGGTAGCCCTTTTGGTTAATCCCGTATCCCACAAAGACACACTTTTCTGCACAAGGATTGAGTTTGGTTCGCTGTGTAGTGGGAATATGGATGAAAACGGAGCATCCAAAAATTCAAGGCTTAAGAGACAGCGGTGGTGGGACTTTAGTGTATTCACTCAGAGTATGTATAGGTGTGTGGGGAGTGGAGTATTTTTGTAGGGAGGCGATTGGCCAGATAAGCAGCTGTAGCTAGGGCCTCGGGCCAAAAATAAGACGGGACATGAGACTCAATCATCAATGCTCGAGTTATTTCCAAGAGGAATCAGTTTTTTCGTTCTGCTACCCCATTTTGTTGAGGAGTGTGTGGGCAAGTGGCCTGATGAATAAGGCCTTTTCAGAAAAGAAGGACTGTATTTTTTATTAACGAATTCCCTCCCATTATCAGATCTGAGTATATGAACTTGAGCATTAAATTGAGTTCGAATCATATGATAAAAATGAGTGAATTTATCAAAGACATCAGACTTATGTTTCAAAAAATAGATCCAGCTCATTCGTGTGCAGTCATCAATAAAAGTCACAAAATAGTGAAATCCCCCCACCAGTAACCGGAGCTGGGCCCCAAACATCAGAGTGAATTAGAGAAAACGGAGTTTCAACTCGAGTATTATTCAAAGGAAAAGACTGTCTATGACTTTTTGATAACACACAAGTATCATAAGATAAATGGGTACTAGAAAAATGAGAAAACAATTTTTTCATATAACCATTAAAGGGGTGTCCAAGACGCCGATGCCACAACCACCTTTGCTTGTCATCCGATCCCTGAGCCATTAGAATCTGGGCCCCCCTCCCCGGTGTCCACTTCATCAACAAGATAGAGGTCGTTCCGTTCAGTGCCACGCCCAATTATCTTCCTCGAACGGATATCCTGCAGAACACAAAACGAGGGGTACATTACAACAACACAATTCAATTCCTTCGTAATATGACTAATGGAAAGAAGCTTATTTGATAATGACGGAATCAGCAAGCAATTGGACAATTTCAATTCAGAATTAAGTTCAATCACACCCCCTCCGGCTATTGAGACACATTCACCATTTGCAGTTTGAATTGTTTTTCTTCTTGGTGTTTGGGTTTTCACGATATCAGAGGGTTCAAAAGTTACAGTGTCAGTAGCTCCGGAGTCAAAAATCCAATTCGAATTCTTTGAACTAGAAACATTCATTTCTGCAAGATAAACAAAAGCATGGGTTTTATTAAATAAAGGGCAACTATGGGAATTGACCCTCTTGTGCCCTATACCTGATACGTTATCTGATTTGGGGATTTTGAGAGTCTCTCCTTCTTTTTCCCATTCCATCCGCCGCTCTATACCTGCGGCGATGATACCCACTTCTCCATTAGAGTCTCCTGCGTCGCTGTTGTGGGCGACGACCACCGTACCACGTCCTCGACCTTTGCCCGGATCTCCCTTCTTCTCTCTTTGTTCCCACCAGTCGGGATAGCCAATTATTTCAAAGCATCCCTTCTGGAGGTGGCCTTTCTTACCGCAATAGTCGCACTCCAGATTTGACTTATTCTGGAATGAAGATACCGGCGAGCTTCGCGGTGGTTCTGACCGGCGGGTGAACTTCGGATTCAATGAGCAAGGTTTTGCCCCTTGTCCCTGCACCACAAGACCGATCCAAGGCCTGATGATGATGTCTTGCCGTTGGAGGCTGCCGTCGACTCCAAAATGGTCCTCCAGGTGGCTTCCCGGCGAACGATCGCATAGGCGGCGTCTACTGAGGGTAATTCTGTTTCCCTTAAGATATCCCTAGTTATAGCATCATATTCGGGATTTAATCCAGAGAGAAACTTAAAGAGTTGATGTTCTTGCTGGATTTGATTGTATTTGGTGATATCTTTCGGAAGCTCCATTGGATTTGGTCGTCTCCTATCAATTTCTGCCCATAGGCTTTTGCTTGTGCTGAAATATTCTTCAAGAGTACTCTGTTCTTGCTTAATTCGACCGGCTCTAGTCATGAGATCGAAAATTTGTAGGCTTTCCTCTCCGGATTTATAGGTAATTGACGGCCCTTTCCATAGTTCTTGAGCAGTGGGGTAATGAATGAATTGAGTTACCAAGGATGGTTCTATGGCTTGGGTAATCCAACTGAATACTTGGAGATCACGTTGTCTCCATGTCTAATATGCTTCTTCTTTTTTTGATGGCGGTGGGGGTTGTCCGGGCGCCCCAATTGCAATTTCGAGCATTCTTGCCCATAAAACATAGTTATCATTGTTTAATTTAAGGTCGATGGTTACTTGACCATCGGAGTTTGATTGTTGCTGGGGTTTATGTTGTTGCAGGAGTATGGCTATTTGTTGGGACAAGGCAGTGGCTGCCTCGGATAGTGCCGGCGACGATGTTCCAGTGTCGTTGCCCATTGTCCCGGTGTGTATTTGGCAGATGATGAGGCCGATTACTGATCCTTAGGGTCGTATAGCTCTGATGCCATGTTGTAAACATATAAGAGAAAGGTGTATTGTATTTCATTGATTCTTTCCAATTGCTTTTACACTGATACGGGAAAACTACAATAAAGAAGAAGAGCCCTAGCATATAAGGGAACAAATCACGTAATAATCCCGTAACAGAGGGAATTAGGAACTCTTTCCTAACTAACTCAACTCAACAGTGTATCAATGCATAAATTTTACGGAAAATAAAAAATGATTTGATGAGTTTGGTGTTATAAGAATTTAATTAAAATTTTGGAGTTTAGGAATTAAGTTGCCATATATAGCGAGAACTTTATATAATCGGGGAAAAAAATTATTAAAAAGACACACAAACGATGCATAAGAAAATGCAGTTCTAATATGTCGATACACAATTTGGGTCTCTTATAATACCTATCAAAAGATTCAACATGGGAAAGAAAATAAAGATTATTGTGATATTTAGCATATATTTAAGTTATAAATACTTTTAAAGTATTATTTTATTGTATCGTATTACACACTTTGTCGTACACTTTTTACGTAAAAAAATTTAAAAAAATAAATTATTTTCGTATTCATATTATGTCGTATTCATGTTGGTGTGTTTGCTTCAGTAAATCATAAATGTTGAAAAAAAAAATTCTATTGGGAGATCGTTTGTTTTTTTTTTTTTTGATATTTAATTTATTAATGAAAGATGTATTCCATTTTTGTTTCAGGGACGCAAGACGTAAGGGGCGTTCTGCAACGTTAGTTTATTTTGCATCAATTACGATATTATGATTCCATACTAAAATGTAGCTCTTTTTAAAAAAAGAAAAAGAAAAAATTGTCAGCAAGACCATAGCTAGAATATCTAAAGAAATCCCATATTATATATAGCATTGAAATACAAGAGATACAGATATCCAAGCCAATTATCAAGTAAGCCAAACAAATAAAAGAGCCGGAAAAAATAATGAGGCAGGAGTGAAAATAGCCCCCCTTCTTTTTTCACACCAATTAAGAGTTATTATAGTTGATAAAATATACTTTTTCCACATGCAATCAAGGATTGTTTTCAACTTCCACAAAATAAAAGGAGCACAAAAATTAAATGTGGAGTTCTCTAATCATAAATTCATAATTGATAAATTTGTTTTCGTAGTTTCAATAATGTAGTAGGATTTTTCAAGAACTTGAAACAAAATGAAACTGAAAGATGAGAAACAAAGACGTGAGAGACGAGGTACATCATAAATTACTATCGTGTATTGTACTTTTAACACTACAAAATGAGTCATTTTTGGATAGTGTGTGTCAACTCTTTAGCGAGAATGATATATATATATATATATATATGTATATATGGTTCTCGGATTAAGTTGGGAGCGAAAATATGAACAATTTTGAATAAAAAGTGATATATTGATATATTTTTTTAATTACACATGCACATCCAAATTGCTCAAGGGATTTGAACTCGGGGTATTGCCTTCGAGAAACACCCTTAAACCATTTGGACCAACCTCTGTTCACTGATTTATTGATTATTGTCACACTTATATACAAATTAATCTTCATCTTGATCAATATATATTAGAAAACTTGATCGCGAATTATGAGACTCTTCTAAATTTGTCTTTCAATTCAAAAATAATAAATGTACAAATTTACTTACGACAAAAGCTAAATTGTACTATAATCTAATGGATGGAGGACTCATCTTAATACTCTTCTAATATTAGTGCTTGAAACTTTTTGGTCTCCTTTTAGTGCGTTGATTGCTATGTAAAATAAGAAACCTATGTGATTTATTACGTTAAAGTATATCTCAATAATTTGATAACTTAAGATATTTTATGTATGAATATTTCTATAAATATCATTTTAATGTGTTGGATGCTCATATTCGACATCATATTCGATATTTCTCGTATGAAAAATTCAAAAAAAAATGTATATTACTATATTCATATCATGTCATAGTTAGATCGGTGTGTCTGTATTCACACATTATAGTCTAAATTAAACACATGTTGGTATATGAAATTATTGTTTTATTTAACTATATTATCAACTGATAACTATTCATGAAACTGAAAGATACAAATGTTGAAAAGAATATGTCCTTATATGTTTTCAATGTTTGCTTGAGCAATGCATATGACAATTTGTTAAGATTATATTGGTGCATTTGGAAATTTTACATCCACAAACATACATTCTATATATTATGGCATTTCCTATTTTTTCCGATATTATCCTTAAAGATTATATCTCTATATATTATGGCATTATTAATAGGTAAAATATACATTCTGAATATAAAAGGTTTAAATGTGAATAATTAAATTTGGTCCACCCATATTCAATAAATAAATAATTTAAGTGAAAATCTGAAATGTTATCTATATATAATTCAATGATATCTATATAAATAATTTAAGTGAGAATTTTCACTAAAAGTCGACAGAAAGACATTCTTGTGGAAGTTATTGCAGTGGACAAAAGACTAATAGTCTTTGAAATTGATATTTTATCTTTTAATATAAATAATTTCTGAAAATTAAACTACAAGATAAGCCAACAAAGGATCATATCATTCTCTTATATGGATACTTTCTCAAAATAACATTGTATTTTCTATTTTATAATAAGATATATTTTATTTTTTACCTATTTCATGTGAAATAAAAAAGAATCTCTGGGTAGCATGCATATGCATATAAAATTATTGAGGCATACGATTATATTAGCACTTCCCATAAAAACTCCAAATTTAAGCATGTTCGAACGAGAGTAGTAATAGAATAGGTGATCCCTCTGGTTCTCGTGTTGCACCCTTCCTTTTCTCCACAAAAGAAACCATATTTAAATTGTTGCAGTGGATTAATTGTAATATCTAATTAAAAATGAAATGTTATTATATATATATATATATATTAGTCGTCTACTATGATGTACGCATAGAGATACGGACATACGGCGATACGGAAATGATACGATATAATTTTTTTTTTGTTTTTAATTTTTACATAAAAAGTGTCCGCACGAATATCCTATATGACATGACAAATAATATTTTTGAAAATATTCGTACACTAAAAATAGTCTATATATAATACCAAAATATTGTGGAAAATTAAATAGAATACAAAAATATCAACGTACTTATCCCATTAAATTTCCAATAAATGAAATTCTGGTTTGGTACTCAAATCTGCATATATGTACCTTACGTAGTTTTCAAGTATTCAAACTAATGGGTACAAATTTGTTGAAATTGGACCATCAAGAGTTCATGCATTGCACGTAAATAAATAAATAAATAATATTTTGACTCTCACGTAGTTTTCAAATTAACGCATCCTTCTCGCAAAATCCTTTGTCATCTAGCATTGCTAAATTATTTTCCACCAAAAAAACTTGCTCTGACATAATATTAGGGGAAAAAGAATTGCCATAGTCTTTGTTGCATCCCATCATTTAATGTTTGTAAAATGTATTTATAATGTACCGCCATTTAAACATTTTTAATAGCTTTAATTAAAAAATATGATGCGTGGCATTTATACTATGTATTAATCGAAAGACCCAAGTTTAATCTCTCAAACTCTAAATATAATTTATTAGTTATTTATTAATTGATTTTATCGGCCTTTATCTCTTGTACGCCTTGTTAACTTCTCTTTTTCTCTCATCATTTTTGTTATTTTTTCTTTTCTCTCTCATCACTTTTTTAACTTTCTTTTTATTATATAATTTTTATCACTTCCCACTAAATATTTTAAAATTTTATAATTACTCATATGATATTACCTTTCATTTATTCATCATATATTAAAAATAACTACAAAATATACATTTAATAAAAAATTCTAATTTTAATATATTTATAGAATGATACTTTTTTATTTGCATATGCCTAGAATGTACAAAATTGCTAGTACTTATAAAACATCATGTTAGTTATATTTTGATCAAAACTACTAAAAAATTTTAAATGATGGTATATTTGAAATGCAAATATAGAATGACGATATGTAACAAAAATTTATCGAATAATAAATTACATAAAATAAATTTTGAATG
>JBBMKE010000002.1:13297071-13308474 GCA_037834125.1 Lippia alba | reverse complement strand
CAAGTCTCAACAGAGGCAAAGTCGACACTCCCACTGTCTGTCGGCCTCATTGACTTGGAGAGGTTTCTAATCCTCGCTTATGGAGTTAAGAACTTGTTTCATGTGTCCTTCCTATAAGGACAAATTTCTTAACGGCCTCATCGGATTAGGGGAGTTCTAGACATGCACACATAATGGAAACAAATAAAACACGTAATGGCACATAAGAAGTGTTCGCCTATGATTATAATTATTTGTATATTATTCAAAGATTGTCTGTGATATAGGGAAAATCCCAAAGCATACAAGCTTTCTAGGGCACTATTCCTAACAATAGGAAAACTCGATGAAAATAGGGAAGGACCATTCTGAGTATCTCGCATCGGAAAGAATCAATCTTATCATCTTGGAGATCTGCAAGGCAAATCCTTCTCTCGATCATGGAATGCTCACAATCTCTGAAAGTTTTATTTGTAAATTTCTTTAAGTCTTGTATCGATTTTTTATCAATGAAATATCACTTTTCTCGATTAAATTATCTTACATTTTGTAGTTACTTTAGTGATTACACTATTACATACATCAAAGGATAAGAGGTACTCTCAGCATCTTATCGATTAAATAGGATCAATAAAAAACAAACACGAAATAAAATGTAGAATAATTCAGAAAAGGAAAAGAGCATTTCATTACTAAAAATCATAAAATTTACAGCTGAAAGGAAATCGATTACAAAGACAAACAACTTTAAAAGTAAAGAACTTCGAGTCTAACATTCTCGAGTTCATACTTTGCACTAAATTTAGATTTTCCTCTTAGAAGCTAACAAGTACTCGAGTCTCTACTCATTTACAATTGGATCTCGAGTCAACAACTACTGGTACTCACCCTAACAATCGAGTACCTAAAAATTACAAAAAATCCACCCCAACAGTCGGATTCTTAAGAAGGTGGTTCTCATTCAGTTTAATTCTCAAGCACAGAGATAGGGCTGACACATTGTCTTTGGCTCACTTGTCACCCGGGCCGGGAGCGGTTCCTTCCTCGATGGGTACGAGAGTTTCAGGTCCAAAATACTCAGGACAGATATCTTCGCCCTCGAAGGAGGCTGATATATCGATCTCAAGAGACATCTTCTCATTCTCTTCAGGTTCGCCAGCATATGTTGTTCAAGCTAAGCTCACGGTGAACCCGAATTTATCTTTACTCCAATCGGGATCGGGGCTTGGAACTGGTGCAATAGTCGCCTAATTGTCTGCCCTCTTCTCGGCCTCGGTAGGTCCGGCCATTTTCTTTCTGTGAGCATTCAATGCAGCCAACATGATGTATTTCTCTGCACAAAAAATGAAAACCAATCAGCTACTTAAATGAAATGTAAAAATTTTACAAGACAAAGACAAATAAAGTTGTTACTTCGAGAAGAATGACTCGAGGTATTCGGGTGTCGAAACTCTTCCTTACACCCGGAGCTAGTCCCAACTCGATAAGCATTTGTAGGTCGATCATATCTTTCGACTCCAAACTTCCCATCTCCCTCAAACTCTGAACCAGAGTGTTAGGCCATCCTGCACTTCCTTTCGGCAATGTTGATCGGGGCTTCCAACTCTAACCTGGATATTTTAAACCCGGCCACCCCTTCTCACACTCAATGTATACCAATCTTTGCTTCCACCATTTTCCATTGGAGGAAGTCGGAGTTAGTACCAGTCGATAGTTGTTTTTCGAGGATAGCTGGAGGTAACCGGGCCCCGACATTGATGACTCGGCTGTCAGAGAAGCCTGAAAAACCTCCGACAGACAATAAATGTTAGGAGTAAACCCCAAACACTTCAGCAAGGCCCTCAACCCGTTGAACATAGCGTACGAGTTGGGCATCAACTGCAGCGGGCTTATCTTCATCTTATTAAGAAAATTGAGTAATTCCTGTGGGATAGGTACTCGAAACCTATTCTTCACCACCAGAAAGTTAATAGTTATGCAGTTCGGTGGAGGATTAGTCATCCGATCCCTGGCTCGAGGTCTTATTACTCGATAACCCCCGTACTCTGGAGCTTCTCCGAAGAGTAGTTCCTTTATCTCTTGCAACTTATTTGTGGAAATAGTGCAAGGAATGGCACAGGATCCTTCGTCAACTGCTCATCGGGCTCAGTATTATCGTCATCATCATCCTCGTCCTCCTCCTCTTCATCTCTACTAGAGGTCGATGCCTTTTCATTTCGAGGACGGCCTCCAACGACCTCTTCCAATTCTTTCTCAGGAGTTGAGTTTGATGTATCCATTATATCGACCTCTTCGTCGACTTCTTGAGGGTTTGTGGAGTGTGTCCTTATTGAATCCGAGTCCTAAGAACTCAAGGGATGTAACACCTCGAGCGTAAGGTGTCACATCCCCCGCACTGAAGTCCGAATCCAATCAAGGAATGAGTCCAGCCTGAATCCAAACTCCAGTAAGCGAGAGACCACACACACGCTAGACTAGGCGGATCTAAACAACAGAGCGTGGAAGCAAATGACACATAACCATAAACAGAGTGCAGAAGCGTAATCATAAACCAACATCAGAGTATAAAAGTAAATATCCCAACAGATGCCACACAGGGCCGAACAACAATCCTATGCCTTACAAGGCCAAATCATCTAAGCCACACAGGGCCAACTGAAAGTAAAACAGTAGCATCCAACAGCGGAAAGTAAAGTACATAAGTCTAGAAAGTAAATACAACAAATAGAAGTGCAAACTCCAACTAAGACCACGAAAGCAGACTCATCCGTCTAGCTCACAAGAAAAGACCTGTCATTGAAAGACAAACGATAGGAGGTGTCAGTCAGCTGACTGAGTGAGGGGGCTAACGCACACCCACAATATATATATAGAGCACAACACATTCATAAGGGTGGAATCATGAACCGGGGCTAGGGTTTTGTACACCAAAATAGTTGGAAAATACCCAAAATAGATATAAGTTCGCAAATAGTTTAGAAACACCTATCCCATTTCACAATTCCCATATCAATCATAACAGACTACTCGGCAAGTACGAGCTCATATCCATCACCACCTCATAATCATAACAGAAATACATAACAAATCAGAATACATAGCCATCCTCCTTTAGTTGATGGCAGAGTCACGCGTTGACCCAAATCCATCCATATCAGAACATAACAGACCCACAAGGGGAAGCCAACCCACAAGTGTCCTCCCCGGCAGAAGTATGCCGAAGGCTCAAGAATACCTCACCTTCCCTACAGCACGGGTCGCGTGAAAGCATCTCAAATGGAGACTATACAAAGATACAATCCTGACGGCCCTTGCCGTTCCAGGGACTCCTTACCCATAGCTCCGCGGATCCCATACATATCAGAACATATCATAACAGACGCCAATATTTCATGGCCATAGCTTACAGAATCATAACATAACAGAAAAGATTCCCAGAAGGGCTTACATATACCTTCATAATAGGTTTTCCAAATCAAAGGTAGTGCACAAGGCCATAAACATATCATATCTGACATTTAATAGAGCATAATATAGTATATCCACATACAGGGGTTATAAAACAGCACATAAAGGTCATAGGTCCCACTATACAAATCCTAAACCTCACCTCGTGCAAAAGTAGAGTTTGGAGTGTGTAGGCCAAATACTCAAACCTCGAGCTCGCCCGGATCCTCAAACTCTGAAAATAAGACAGACAGAACCAAACTGAGACTCAACATGAACCACGAAAGACGCACGGTGTGCAAAATATGGATGAGAACTGATATGAGAATGATATGAGCAAGTTGGTCACATAATATCATCAAATCACGCAATTAAACGAAGTAATAAGGTTTAACAATGTATTAGAAATCATATTGAATCATGCAAGACATAAAACAACTCAAACGGATCACAAATACACGAATAAACAAAGTAAAAATATGTACAGAGGTCCCGGAACGGCCTTTCCCGTGCATAGAGTGGCATGGGAACGAACGTTCCTAGGCTGCCCCACACGAGGACGGAAAGGACCGTTCCCAGTACAAGACTAAGATGGGAACGACCTTTCCCAATCTCGAAGGTGACGTGTCCAGGGCGAGAACGGCCGTTCCGACTTTCAGGCCAAAACGGAAAGGGTCGTTCCCATGCCCAGAACTGTGCAGAAGCTTATCTTCTGGAGCATACCTTCGGGAAACTCCATTAATAGCCTCCCAAGCTCGATCCAACCACAAAAACAACACATAAACTTCACCCAAAGCATATATATAAACATATAAGGCATGCTACACATATAAACATCAATTCCTAAAGGTTTTGCAAGGATTTACACCCAAAATCTCCCAAACCTAAAATCATGAAATTCAAACTATAAACATGGGGATATGCAATCCTAGCTCACTAATTTGAATTCTCAACACATAGGAAGCAATTAGAACATCATAGCATTCTTGAAGACTCACCAATTAGATCAAATTCACAAGCTAGGAAAAAACCCCCAAATTCCATGAAATCCCTAATCAAGTTCAAACCACCAAATTCGTGCTCAAGCACAAGTAAAGAATCGGTAAATAAACATGAGACACTTGAATCGAGAAAGGAAGAAGGATTGGAGATGTGAGCTCTTGAAAATGGGCCTCTTGCCTTGATTCCTCTTGAAACTCTTCCTCTTCTTTCACTCTCTCTCTCTCTCTTGTGAGGTTAGGTGGTGTTTGAAATGAAATGAGAGAATGGGGCTAGTTATATGGTAGGTAGGTTCTCGATTTTAGGTCAAAGTTAAGGAACGGTCTAAATGATTCTCGAGTTTGGATGAACTGGATATATAGAAGGTTCTAGGTTATAAAATAAATCCCAATGGGCCCGAATTTATGAAACAAGCCCAAAGGTGGTGTTGGAATTCGGATTCGAATTCCGGAGGTCACATCGGTCCAAGTGACCCCAAAACCAATCTAAATTAAATTAGGCCCACATTATAGATAGGCCCAAGTCCTATTTCACATTAAGCCCAACGACTTATATCATTTCCAAAGTTGTCATGTAAGAATTCATATTTTATCTTTTATTTAGTCGATCATGGCATGTTGTTACATAATCTTGGAATTAATCACATAATTGCATAAATTAAATCTCTCACGTGACGCGTACTTGGTCGTGTGAACGGACGGGGCGTCACAACCTCCCCCCCTAGGAGTACCTGGTCCCCAGGTTCCTTGCTCAGCCGAAAACAAACCCGGATACAACTTCCTCATCTTCTCTTCAGTCTTCAAGTCGATTCCTTCTATTTCCGATCTCTCCACAACACTCTGACCAAAGGAATCTGCTTATTTCTCAACACTTGCAACTTGTGATCCTGAATTGCTACCGGAATATGCTTCACAATTGTCAAGTCTGACTCAAGCTGAACCCTCATCAACCGGCAACACTGAAGAATCATCGGGGTAAAACTTCCGAAGCTGAGAAACGTGAAATACGTTGTGGATTCTGTTTAGACTCGGCGACAAATCCAACCTATAAGCCACCCTCCAAGCCTCTCTAGGATCTCAAACAGTCCAAGATAACGCGGACTCAATTTCCTGCCTCTTCCAATACGGGGAAAAGCTTTTTCTAGGTGATGCTTTCGAGAAAACCCGATCTCCAACCACGAATTCAAGCGGTCTATACCTCTTATCCGCATAACTCTTCTGTTTATCCTGAGCCGCTTCCATCATTTGCTGAATCAACTTAACTTTCTCAACGACTTTCTCAATCTTAGCCGAAACCTTAGCTCTAGTGAGCTTACCTTCCTTAGTCCATCGCCAATCCTCTAAATCCCAATACAACGGCGAACGGCACTTCCTCTCGTACAGTGCCTCAAAAGAAGCCATCTTGATCGAAGCCTGATAACTGTTGTTGTACGTGAACTCAACCAATGCCAAATGCTTATCCCACTTGTCCTTAAAATCCAACGGACAAGCTCTCAACATATCCTCCAAATACTTAATCAGCCGCTCCGATTGTCCATCCGTCTGAGGATGTGAAGCTATACTAAATTTGAGTCTCGTTCCCAAATATTTCTGAAAATCCTGCCAGAAGCTAGCCATGAATCTAGGATATCTGTCCGAAACAATGCTAATGGGTACTCCGTGTAATCTCACAATCTCGTTGCAATACAAATCTGCCAACTTCGAAATCTTGTCTATCATCCGGACCTTACGGAAGTGAGCAGACTTAGTCAAATGATCCACGATCACCCAAATTCCATCAAACCCTCTCCTAGACTTAGGTAGGTTGGACACAAAGTCCACCGTCACCTAAGTCCACTTCCATTCCGGTATAGGAAGTGGTTAGAGAGTACCTCCCGGCTTCTGGTGTTCTGCTTTAACCATTTGGCATGTCAGACATCGCTTCACAAAGAAGGCGACATCCCTCTTTATGTCACTCTACCAATAAAGCTCTCGCAAATCCCAGTACATCTTCGTAGCCCCAGGATGTATGGAATAACCGGAGCGGTGTGCCTCCTCAAGTATTACCCTCTTGAGCTAGTCACGCACAGACACCCAACTTTGAAGAGAAACATACCGAAATCATCGAGCCCAAACTTAGTCTCCGAATCCTCTCGCGAATGAGCTATCAATCTCTAAATCTCGGCATCCGTAGACTGAGCCTCTAACAACCTCTGCTTCAACTCAGACTGAACCAAAATATTGGCTAACCTAGCCTCTGAAACCACCACAATCGAATTCTGCTCGGACAACTCTGCTACCAAACTCGAAACATGAGCGTTCCTGCTCAAAGCATCAGCAACTACATTTGCCTTACCTGGATGGTACTGAATCTTGCAATCATAATCCCCTAAGAATTCCATCCATCTCCTCTATCTCGGATTAAGCTCTTTCTGCATGAACAAGTACTGAAAACTCTTATGATATGAAAATACCTCAAAAAAGTAGCACAGTAGAGATAGTAGCACCACTTAGACAACGCGAAGACCACTGCTGTAAGTTCTAAGTCATGCGTGGGGTAATTTTGCTCGTGTACCTTTAAATTCCTAGAAGTATAAGCCACAACCCTTCCATTCTGCATCAGCACGCACCCTAATCTATCTTTGGAAGCATCGGCATGCGCTGCATAGCCCTCGATGCCCTCGGGTAATGAGAACTGGTGCTGTCGTCAACTTTTCCTTCAGAATCCGAAAGCTCCTCTCACACTTATCATCCCACTCAAACTTAACATCCTTCTGATTCAATCTCATCAACGGCACAACAATCTTAGATAAGTCCTCGACGAATCTGCGGTAGTATACCACCAAACCCAGAAAACTACGAACCTCAATCGCATTCTTCAACCTCTCCCAAAGTGTAATTGTCTCAACTTTATAGGGATCAACCTTTATACCGTCACCCAAAATGACATGACCAAGAAAGGCAACTCTATCAATCCAGAACTCACACTTACTGAACTTAGCATACAACTTGTGCTCTCGAAGTGTCTACACCACTATCCATAGATGCTGGGCATGCTCCTCAACTGGCCACTAATACATCAGAATGTCGTCTATAAAGATCACCACGAACTGATCCAAGAATGGCCTAAACACTCTGTGCATCATATCCATAAACACTGTAGGAGCGTTCGTCAACCCAAACGGCATCATGACGAACTCAAAGTGTCCATACCTTGTGTTGAAACTCGTCTTAGAGATGTCCTCGTTTCTGATCCTCAACTGATAGTACCCTTGCCTCAAATCCAACTTCGAATACACCCTCAAACCCTGAAGACTATCAAACAGCTCTTCGATGTACGATAACGGGTACTTGTTCTTAACTGTCATCCTATTTAACTCTCTGTAATTGATGCACATCCTCAACGTTCCATTTTTTTTCTTAACGAACAGAACAGTGTCACCCAAAGGAGAAGTACTCGGTCGAATATACCTACTTGCCATCAACTCATCCAACTGCTTCTTCAATTCCTTTAACTCAGCTGGAACCATCTGATAAGGTGTTTTCGAATAAGGCTCAGCTCCTGGATAAAGATCCACCACTAACTCAATATCCCTTTCTGGAGGCAGAGTCCCCAAACTCTCAGAAAATACGTCCACATACTCCCTGACGACTTCTGTCTCTTTCAATTTAGCCTAATCCTTGGGCTTATTGAGAAGGTAAGCCAAGAACCCGATAGCACCCTCTCGAATCAACTTGTTAGCCTCAACAAACGACATAAGTGGACCAGAACCCAAACGCTAACCCGAAAACACCACAGAGCCAAAAGTAATCCTCTTCTCCCGATAATCCATCAAAGCCCCATGGCGAAACAACCAATCCATCCAAGGATTATCCCATACCTCTTCATTGGTATCACAATCAGATCAGCAAGGAAAACACGACCCTCAAAGCTCACCGGACACTTACGTAAAATACTATCCGTCACCAAGCTCCCACCCAAAGGGGAACTAATCACATAATCATACACAGTCAACTCAACACACATAGGCAAAGAAGCAACAACACTCCGGGTGATAAAAGAATGAGTGGCACCCTGATCAAATAATGCATGTAATGCAATGCCATATATGTGTATAGTACCTTCTACCACAACATTCTGATTGACATCTGCGGCGTCCTCCTCGCTCTCGAAGGCACAAGCACGAGCTGGAATAGCTGGTTTACCCTTCCTCGGGCAAGTATCCACCTTGTGATCAGCTGACCCACAAATCAAGCAGCATCCTAAATACCTCCAGCACTTCTCAGCTGGATGATAACCCTGACAGTGACGATAAACAACAGGTGGAGGCAAAGCTGGTGGTGGCGCAAGTGCAGCAGGACGAGGCTTCTTGTTAGCCAAGCCCTGAGGACGGTACACTAGTCCAGAAGGAGTAGAAGAAGAATGAGTAACGGGCTTCTTGCCCGAACCAGAACTGATCCATGTCCAGAAGAGAAGGAAGGTGGCCTCAAACGCTGTCTCTGAGCCTCAACCTAAATAGCCTTCTTCATAACCTTAGCCCAAGTAGAGATATTGGTAGCCTGCAGTGCCCTCTGAATGTCCTCATGGAGCCCATGGAGAAAGTGTCGAGCTCGGTGTCTATCATCAGTGATGTGAGGGGCATATGCTCCAAGCCTCTCATGCTCCAGAATGTAGTCCTCAACACTCCAAGATCCCTGCTTCAGCTCAGAGAACTCCTGAAGCCTACGCTCGCGTGCACTATATGGGATATACTTCTCATGAAACTCGTGCACGAACGTCTCCCAGGTGAACTAAACTCCTTTTCTCTCAAGTGCGGAACGGACTCCCTTTAACCACTTGGAAGCCTGACCCTGAACAAGTCTCGCAGTGCAGATAGCCTTATCATGTGAACTCCCCGGACAAATCTCCCAAATCCCAGTAATCTCAGAAATCCACTCCTCAGCCTTGATGTCGTCGCCCCCATACCACTTGGGAGGGTTGTTACCCTTGAACTCTTGGTAAACAGCAGAAATAACACCCTCGGCATCATCAGGAGTCTGATGCCTTTGATTCTGGCGTAGTTGATTGAGTAAAGCCTAGACAATGTTCTTCGCGTTCATAGGCAGAGGGGGAGGGGGAACTGGCTCCTCAGGCGAAAGCTCGCGATGGCGACGACTTGGAGGCATTCTGCAACCACAAAGCAATTAAATACCGATGCATGTTTGTTAGTGTATGAGTGTAAAAGTAGAAATCCAGTAGTTAGACAAATCACATCAGCACATTGTTCCTAAGCCGTACACACTAGACAAACTCACACGACTCAAGAGCTCGGTTTTGCAACCAAGAGCTCTGATACCACAAAAGGATGTAACACCCCAAGCATAAGATGTCACATCCCCCACACTGAAGTCCGAATCCAGTCAAGGAAGGAGTCCAAGCCTAGATCAAAACCCCAGTAAGCGAGAGACCACACACACGCTAGACTAGGCGGATCTAAACAACAGGCACGGAAGCAAACAACACATAAACATGAACAGAGTGCGGAAGCGTAATCATAAACCAAAATCAGAGTATGACAGCAAATATCCCAACAGGTGCCACACAGGGCAGAATCAAACTCCTATGCCACACAGCGCCAAGTCATCTAAGTGCCACCCAGGCAGAACAGAAAGTAAAGCAGTAAAATCCAACAGCAGAAAGTAAAATACATAAGTCTAGAAAGTGAAATGCAACAGATAGAGATGCAGACTCCAACTAACACCACGAGTGCAGACTCATCCGCCTAGCTCAAAAGTAAAGACCTGTCATTGAAAAGATAACGAATAGGAGGTGTCAGTCAACTGACTGAGTGAGGGGGCTAAAGCACACCCGCAATATATATATATAGAGAGAGCACAACACATTCATAAGGTCGGAACCATGAACCGGGGCTAGGGCGTTGCACACCAAAACAGTTAGAAAGTACCCAAAATAGATATAAGTTCGCAAACCATTTAGAAAACACCTATCTCGTTTCACAATTCCCATAACAATCATAACAGACCGCTCGGCGAGTACGAGCTTATAACCATCACCACCTCATAAACATAACAGAAACATAATAAATCAAAATACATATCCATTCTCCTTCGGTTGATGGCAGAGTCACGCGTTGACCCAAGTCCATCCATATCAGAACATAACAGACCCACAAGGGGAAGCCAACCCACAAGTGTCCTCCCCGGTCCTTAGGCCGAAGGCTTGAGAGTACTCCACCTTCCCTACAGCACGGGTCGCGTGAAAGCATCTCAAATGGAACTACGCACATGGTTGAACACTGACGGCCCTTGCCGTTCCAGTGGCTCCATTACCCGCAGCTCCTGGATCCCATACATAACAGAACATACATACCGACGGAAATATTTCATGGCCATACCTCGCTTACAGAACTAGAATAGAACAGATTTCCAGAAAGGCTTACATATACCTTCATAATAGGTTTTACCAAATCAAAGATGGTGCACAAGGCCATAAACATATCATATCCGACATATAATAGAGTATAATATAGTATACTAGCATGCAGGGATTATAAAACAGCACATAAAGGTCATGGGTCCCGCTACACAAATCCTAAACCTCACCTCGTGCAATAGTAGACTCGGGAGTGTGTAGGGCCAAACATTCAAACCTCGGGCTCGCCCGGATCCTCAAACTCTGAAAGCAAGAGACAGACATTCCAAACTTAGACACAATGAACCTAGTAAGACGCACGGCGTACCAAGAGATGAATGACATGTAGCACGGAATGATGTGTACAATTAGATCACCTAAAATAATTCATATATTTCACCAAATCATGCATACAACGATGCATTTAAGGTTTAGAGATGCAATTCAAGTCATAACGTAGCATATAAATCATGTAGCAACTCAAACGAATCAATAACGCAAGAAAAGGCAATCAAAACAAGTCACAGACGCATGGGAACGGCCATTCCCATGCATAACATAGCATGGGAATGGTCCTTCCCATGCCCA
>JBBMKE010000002.1:13261779-13275554 GCA_037834125.1 Lippia alba | reverse complement strand
ACTGGTATCTTGAAGCAATTCTAATAACTCGAGACTTGAACGAGTAAGTGAAGGGTGCTCACGAGTTAGGAATGTGAGTAAGATAATGAAAGAGATATAGAACTTATAATTGAATCTACCAACGAATTTGATTTTTTTGAAGAAATACTTGAAGGATCCAATAAGACTAAGAATTTTGGTGTCGATTAAACCATATGGAGGACATGATTAAGGAAAGATTTAGTACCACAATTGTGACAAAACACATGCTGGTTGGCCGCCCCAAATGGTGATCGCTCACAATTTAAGCAATAAAGGTACGAGAATACTTATGAGACTCCATGAACCCCAGATTTCCGCAACCTAGAGCTCTGATACCACTTTAAGTTGTTGCACCCTCCCCAAGCACTACAACCCTGCACCGCAATACCACCCGAGTGAAGGTTAGGTCCTTCAACCGAGAAGTACTACGGCGAACGGACAAGACAATATTTGAAATAGAGCATAGATTATAATGCCGGGAAATATAGAAATTTTTAAACTTTACAAGGGCAAAAGTGCTATTATTATAGATCGAAGTAACTGACATGAAGGGGAGTATAACATGACTGAATAATGGAATAAGACATGAGAACAACTGCTAAAGGTTATAGAAATTTTTAGAACCATATGACCTTAGTATCAGTTCTGACCTACGAGACGTGTTTCCTTAGTGCACGTGTTTCCTTAGTGCTTTCAAGATACCTCTAGTTGTCGTTTCACCGTTCCCTGAAATCGTGCAGTTAAAACAGGCGAGGGGTTAGTCAAAGTGACTAAGTGAAGAGGTATGATAGTTTATATAAATATATGTATATAGATATAGGATCTTCCAGATCTTGATCTAAAATAATAACAATAAGATATAGCAAGATATTCAGTTCATGGTAGATTTAAAATAACAGTGATAGAGGGATACGAGAATATTTGTAAAAACATGAACCGTGTATAACAAGAACTTTAATACCCGCAAGCCAGGCCTCTTCACCCGTACTCCTTAAAATATTTAGTAAAATAGTACCGGACTTATCAAGGTACCGATACTTTAATAAAACCAAGAATAATATTAACTCCACTACTCCTTGATGTCAATAGGGAATCAAACGGGAGGCAGTTATCTCTCCCTCGTCCCTTGGTATGGAGTAACTAACCTCCAGTTAATCGACTACCAAGAGGTGGTGGCAGTCTGTATCACCAACAATACCTTCGGCCCGATACCTTCCTGGTAATGGCTAGATTCGGCTGCGCGCTGGGGCCCATAACATGAATCAGGAATCAAGGTTTTGATTGCATTCTCCGAACCCAAGTTTTGATAAGATGGACTTGAAGTTTATATTGTCCTGATAAAACTTTGATTCCGGCACGAAAGTATTTTCCCTTTAAAAAGGGATATGATGATATGGTGGTATATGTATAAGGGAATAAATCATAACTAATGGTAGGCTTGAAAATGGTTTCTGTATAGATATATATGTATAAGCGTGATTTCAGTTGAAAATATTTTAACCCTCACCTATACCGGTAGTCAGAAATAGGTTTGTGGATTCTAATCTCGGTCCTAATTTTGCCTGAAAGTAATAACTACTATAGGCTTAGGACTAGGATCTTATAATTCCAATCACATAAGCACATATTTTTCACACATAAAAGAATAATACTTTAGGGAGTTCGGTAAAACTTATGTTACCGGTAAACCCTAACTTAACCGTTCAAGGAAAATTAATTAATTAGAATTTATGAGATCTTTAACTAATTAAGTATTTACTAGTCACATTATGATCCTATCATCGTTCAAAAGCAATAATTACCATAGACATAGAACTAAGTTCTTAATCAAAGAATTATATAATATGTAACACGTTAAAGAATTCCTGATGAACCCTAATTTAATCATTTTAAGGGAATTTAATTAATAAATTAGGGTTTATGAGGTCTTTGGCTAACCAAATAATTATTAATCTTTTTATGATCCTAATTATGAATTTTAAAACAATTTCTAGGATTTAATTTGGCAATGTAGGTCACATTTTGAAAATAGTTCACAATTTACTGATTTTGGAAAATTCGGGTAAAAATCTTTCTTTAAAAATTCCAAAAATAATTTTATAATTATTTTATTAATAATTTAGAAATCATTAGCCTTTGGGCTGACCAAGAGGTCAAAGTTACTATTAAAAAAATCTACTATTCAATTTTCTAAGAATTAAACACTTTATAACACAAAATTAATCTCACACACTAGCACACATGAACACATATTGATTCAAGAATACCAAGAACATGTTCTTACACTTATAAATGTGTTCATACTAGTTCATGATCATATTCATTAAGTTCTAGGTTCATAACATAAGATTTAACCTAATTGTAGCATTTTAAGTAATCTAATTCATAAAATAATTCTAAATAAATTATTCTTGACATGAATTTAATCTAATAAGACCATAATTATTTAATTACATGTTCATAATATATCATAGAAATATTCTTGAATTAAAATAAATTCATATATGTACTCACATTATTCATAAAACTAGCATATTTAGCACATAAATTTGAAAATAAAGTTCCTAAAGCATAATTTAATTAAATATAAGGCTATCCTAATTCATAATATATTAAAAATATAATATAAAGCATGAAATAATAAAAGAAAAGCACACCTTATCTAGAGAGAAAGGGAATGGCCGAAAATGAGGGGTGGGAGAGTGTTTTTGATGTGTTCCTGGAAATGAATTTGGAGAGGTATTTATAGGTATGGTAGAGGGGCTTACCTTGCAATTTCTGTTAATTTTTAGGCTGACGAATTGGTTTATAGGCTAGGTATGTGTATAATTTAGGTACTTAGGTTTATGGACAAGTGTATAGGTGATGTAGAAGCTTATGTATACATGTATTATGTAATAATACATTAAATTAAAATAAATCTAAAATAGAGAAAAATTAATAAGAAAATTATGGTATAATCCCTAGATTTTAGTGTGGAATGGGAAAAGTTGTAAAAGAAAGAGAATCGAAAGAGCTTTCCGATGGTTATAAACTTTAAACGTTTAAACGTCTACATTTTAAGTAGCAAGCGTTCGGAATTTTGAAAAATATGAGAAAATATATAAAATGGAGCTGGGATGTGATTTAATTTCCTAGAAGGTGTTCATGATTCATAAAATAATTTTAGGTGAAATTTTAATTTTGGCGCACTATTCACGTCTCTAGTGTAAGAATGGTGCAATTGCTTGGGGTAGTTTAATTATGGGTTAAGACGTTTTCCCTGAAAACGTCTTTAAAAATGTTTTTTCTGAAAAACGTCTTCAACGCCTTTAAAGAAAACAAAGACGTTTTCCTGAAAAACGTCTTTAATAGAACTTTACAACTGAGGGCTATAATGCATGCTCTAACAAGTCTACATACACTGTATAAAAGTGCTACAATATTCCATAGTATGAAGATGTAATTGTGTATAGAAAGGGGGATACGAAACAGAATTTAGAGCTTAAGAATTGGGAATTGAATTAATTGATTGATAATCAAAGTTCTGCAAACACCACGATAAATACCAAACTCCAACCCTAAGGACTCTGCAGAAAAGAAAAGTGCAATAATAAACGCAACCTAAAGATAAATAAACGCACTACTCAAATAACAACTTTATGAAATCACTTCTTCATAACATATTGGTCCTGCCACTTTAACTTTATGAAATCACTTCTTTATAACATATTGGTCCTGCCACTTTGGAGTTTTCGCAGTTCTGCTACTCCTGCGTCTCGGCTGATCAGCACCATGCAGCAACCCTGTTGTATTCTTCTCACCATCTTGATCCTCATGATCCACTGTCTCGCCTAACTCATTCTTTTTCTCTTGTTCCTCACGTCCACCTTAATTAACCAAACATTGCTCATCATGCACCCCATTTCAATTTACATGAGTTGCGAATCTTGGATATTGAATATTGGACTACTGTACAAGTTGGAAATAATGGGAGGGAAGCAGCCAATGACAACCTCAACATCATGCCTTGTCTCAAGGAGTTGAAGATCACCTTGCATATTTAGAACTTCTTCATATTATATTCCTATTCATATGAGAATTCAGAAGTTGTTCTCTCCAGGAGTTTTTCATTGCTAGAGAAATACATGTAAAAATTCTTTAATAAGTAGAATGGTAGAAGAGTTTTGGAGAAGTTAAATACCTTATTTTGTACGTGGGTTTAGTGGATAGAAGTTGGTTAGTTTTTTTATAAATAATCAAAAAATTTAACTAATAAAGATATTATTAAAAGAAATCTTTAAGTGGGCGATAGAGTTTTATTAATATTAATAAGAGTAATTATAAATATTTTAACAATAAAGATAATAAAAGTATTAGAGAGTTTTATTAATACTAATCACTCTGTAGTAAATATAAATATTTTAACAATAAAGATAATAAAAGTATTGGAGATAGTATAGTGAGAATAGTAGAGAGAAAAATATAAATTTTTTAGTGCTGCAAAGCTACTGTAAAGTTCTACTAAAGACGTTTTTCAGGAAAAAGTCTTTAAAGACATTTTTCTGAAAAACGTCTTTCTGAAAAACGTTTTTGAAGACGTTTTCCTGAAAAATATCTTTAAAGACGTTTTTCGGGAAAACGTCTTAACCCATAATTAAACTATCCTAAGAAATTACACTATTCTTACACTAGAGGCATGAACAGTGCTCCAAAATTAAAAATTTCACCGAAATGTTTATTTTGAGCACATTATTATAAGAAAATATGAAAATAAAACCGCCTATTATATCAATCCATTGGTTAATTGACAAAGTTTCTAACTAATAAGATAAGATGGTTGACCTGTAATGTGATTGAAACGACTGATCGGCCTTGGGATTGATAAACCCTGATTATTTATTATCTTTTCATTACATAAGAGAGAGAATAATATTTACATAATTACATGTTAAATCAGATATTGTGTATAAGCAAAATAATGGTTGCTAGTTGTGGACTTGTGGTCATTGCAACAAACATTTTTTTCTCTATATAAAATACGTGGTGTCTCAAAAAAATAATTTTTAAAAAAATTATATCGAATCTATATCGTCTTGTTTGTTTTTATGGCTTATACTTTGTGATGCATCACTCAAGAAAATATAAGAAATAAGTTATATATATATAAATTAATATCCCTTTTTAATAGTAATTTAAATTTAATTTTAAGTTATACTAAATGTGTTTGGAGGCTGCATTCACTTTTAGCACCGATTTGGCCTCCGATACACTTTCGAGTGTAGTAATTTCTAGAACTTCTTTTTGGTTTTATAACTGGTTTTTGTGGGTTGAATCGCACGAACTACTTAGGATGTAAAATTATTTCTATCAACCGGAGTTGTGCTTTCATGAAATCAAATTTGAAATCTCTAATTAAAATAGTATAACATCGAACTAATAAATTACGCAACTCAGTGATTAAGTTATGTAATTTTCATTCATGAATAAATAATGTAAAAGTAATCTATATTATATATTAAGCAAAGACCTATTTGGTGTCTTGAACTCTTATTTTTTATTTTTTTAATTTTTTAATGTTTTTTAACCAAAATTGTAGCCATGTACTTTAACAGTTTTGTGCTTAAACTTTTCTGTACAGTTTTCTGTTTAAATTTACAAAACTCTCAAATTCTTTCTTTTTATTTTATTTTTTTTCTCAATTTGATATTATTAAATTTATTCTTCATAAAATTATAATTATATTAAAAATAATTATAAATTAAATAATAACATAAAATTTTAATCTAATAATTTTTTTCACACACATTGTGTGCAGAGTTACTAATCTAAGTGGTTAATGCAGATCTTACTTTAATTTTATATTATCTAACATTGTATAGCAGTTGTATATTACTGCAATAGTTTATCCTTTGATTTATGCCATTTGGTCCATTCATACGATGGTCTAAAATTCAGACTATTGTTTACGCGTATTTGGTTGGCTCGACTGTAAATAGAATTAAATATTAATTTCCTTTAGCATTTATTCACAAGTATACTACCAAAAAAAAGGAAAAGAAAAATTCAAGTAATTGGCCTATTATTCTGTCTCCCTAGACTTTTTCGGTTATGTACCAAATATTTTTTTTAAAAAAAAGTACCAAATATAAAATAAATAATTAATTAATTAAAAATATAATTAACTTTCAAATCGGTCTAATCGTTTGAATATATTGGTCTTTTATCGCTTAATTTACGTAATTATTAATTAAATCTCGTATCAGATACTACATGATAAATGTCAAGTAGGGCATAATTTTGGTCAATATTATTATGCTAATTCCTTTCATTTACATCCTTGGCATGCCAAAATAGGTAGAATCAATCTGACAAGCATAATCAACGTAGGATCCCATCCCATTTATTAGGTGGCCCATAACTCATTAATTATGTTTTGCAACGAGCCTATAATATCTAGCAAAATAAATGACATCAAACAAAAAGAATATTTTGTTTGTAGTCTCAAAGGGGGTTATAATGTGTAATTCTTGATATGCACTATTAGGGAGATCACTGCAGCCGTTCAGTAGTGCTATATTAATTATTGACCACTGCAGTGATCTCAAATTATATTTTAACTATTGTACTTTAAGCTCATCTTTATCCTATTTGTCTTGTCCAATGCAAACTAAATTCATATCGCGCGTATTGACCGTTTGAAGCTGTTGCAGAACTCCGGTGATCATCATGTGCCGTTTTTAATTGCTAATTTCTCTTTCATCGATTGTAAGATTTTAATTTTGAGACCATATTTTGTTCCTTGTCTCAAGAGTTTGATGTGATATATAACATCAACACATTCAAAAAATATATATATATTCTATACAGATATGCTCGATTAAAAAGGGGTTAAATGTGACAATTTTTAAAAGAAATAATGGATTATTTTACTAATTCAAAAATTAAGTATCAAAACATACGAAAGATCAAAAGAAGGAAGGTGTCAGAATTTACCTTTATATTAATTAAATGTATTGTATTTAGGTCTGATGTTGCGTGATTAGAGGTGTCACTACAATATCATTCAAAATTTATATGCAAAGGGAAACAAACAAGAACAATATGCTGGAAGACAAAAGATGGGATCTTTGTGAGTCCTGGGTTCGAACTTGCCAGACAAACATTAGAAAGTCAAGTTGGGGAATATGGGGGTATGCCCAAGTTTAGCCCTCTGACACGCAAGTCAGTAAATCAGTTACGAAAGTTTAGGTGAGCTAGAGAGAAAATACAACGGATGCTTGTAAATGAAAGCTTACTGATGAAGATATAGGTAGAAGTGAGGACCCTCTAAAAATTCCGTGTTGCTCAGGTACATAGAAATTTCGCTGCCGTAAGAGTAATTATATTGTAGTTGCGGGCTTGCGGCAGACTCATGTATGATGTGTTAGAAAGCAATATTGGGTGTTATCGAGGGGCAGGGGCCCTCAATAGATAGAAGGGAGTATTGTATCCCTAGTGTATCCTCTCTCGAGCTGTATTAGGGCAATACCCGAGAGGCACCTGTCCTCAAGATCTCGATTGAGCGGTGCATAGTATATAGTCCGCTTCCCTCTGGAGCCTTTAGGGCAGCCTGAAAGTCATCTCTAAGCACCCCGGGGCTCCTTAGGTGTGCTCGATTGTCGGGGGACTTGTAGCTACTTAAGAGTTGTTATTTTGTGTTCCTGCACGACAGTTTGGAGGATTTGAGGTGGCTCTAAGATCCACATGTCAAGCTCTCGAGGGTCTACGTGTTCTGACGTGTCCTCGTTAGAATTGGGCCTCATCATTTGCCCCCCAACTCTAGATCTATAGTCACAAGAATGTGGCGTATAGAGTTAGATTTGGAATTCCGATGGGTGCTATGAAGGCGGGATGCTGCGCACTCAATCTGCAGCGCATTGAATGCGAGATGAAAAGCTGTGACTCAACCGTTACGTATTTAATAAAAAGTGTCTCGTGAGCGCGAGATTTCAGGAAACCGCGTGTGTGATCTGCGAACGTGCGTGATGTTTCACTAAAGTGGTGCAATCTTCAAGGTAGGAATTGTTACCAAATCTTACCAACTCTCCCCCTATAAATAGAGGGTTTTCACTTCATTTCACACTTTGCATTTGAAAATTCCATTTGAGCTGCATTTCCGGCGACTTTGAGCTTTTTCGGTGAACAAATTATATAAAGGATTCCCTTTCTTTCAAGCTCTTCCTTAGTTATATTGTGCTAACATACATACATATTCTGTAACTCTCCTCAATCTAACACTAGAGCAGGTATTCCTTTATCCATTTTTCGATATTACTCCAACCATCCTCTCCATGAACCATGTTCGACAAAGGAACAACTAATTTCGCTAGGGAGATAGATGAGATGGAGGGTTCCATCCATTAGGAGCGTACCCGGATCCTCATCATCAAACCATTGCAGATATGTTTGGGGGGTCTCGAGATGAGGACTTGGAGGGCGCAGTCTCTGCTATTGGCAATAAGACCCCAAATAATGTAAGGGTTATTTGGGTTGTGTCAAACATGGTAGAGGCAGCGTAACGGCAAGCCACCACCGTTCCCAAGGTCATTAGATATGCAGTTACTATTTATGAAGAATTTTATATATTAGTAGTTTGAATCGAGACAAACTTGCTGTGACATAGAAAAAAGATATTAGAAATGAGAGAAAGAAAGGTAGTTCAAATTACTCCCTTCGGCATATAATACCAAATGTTAGGTTCTTCTTATTAAAACCATTTTTTTTAATTAACAATCTGAATTAAGGAAAGTTATCATTCAAAATAAAAGCGTGACAATACAATCGTTTAAATATAATTTGAGATATCCATGTTCATTTCACAAAACACCAAAGGGTTATATTGCAAGGATGTGAGTCACATCCCGGCATACAAATATTAAAAAATGAAATGAGTAAAATAAAGGAAAGAATCTCCCTAATGTCACAAAAAAAAAAATGATGTTATCGAGTAGAAAAATCTTCGTCATCTTCCTTAAATTTCTTAATAACATATTGGGCATCACCCTGAATCTTTACGTGAAACCAAATCCCTAGGGTCCCAAGCTTAATTGCTCCGATGCCATCTATATATATTGTACAGATGCGGAATATAAATACGATACAATATATATGAATAGATACATACCTTTTTTATAAATTTTTCACGTAAAAAATGTCCAACACAATATTCAATATGAGTGTTTGACACGACAAGATAATCAATTTCTAAAAATATCGGTGCATCGGAGAATAGAAACCGTTGCTGGAAACACTAGCCCACTCTTATTGATATTTTTATGACAACAACCAATTTTCAGAACTTGTATATAAACTTTTTTATACTCAAGATATTCTTTTCATAAATGCATCAAATCACATTGATCGCAATTATAAATCATCCTCTTTCTTAATTGTTACTTCTATTATTAAAAGGTATAAATAACTCCAACCTACAATACTTTTGGGAGTGATGATCTATATTTCTCATTTCTACACTTGAATTTAGCAAGAAAAATGCCTATATAATTAAAGGGTATTAATCTCTAAGTCAGCTTAAAGCATCATTTTCAAGTGCCAAGAAAAGAAGTATTTATAACAAAAGGTAGATTACCTACCATTATCCTAAGATTAGTCATGACGACCAAGGAACCAAAATAAACCAGCTTTCTGCTAGTATTTTGACCCCATTACAAATAACAATTACCTGTCCTTGCTCTTTAGTCTTTACTATTATACATAGTATAACAATTAAATGGCCTAGCTTAATTAGCGATTCAGTGCTAAGTTAGTTTTATTAGGTTTTGTATTCCTAACTTTTAAAAATTTAGATACCATTCATATAATTAAAAAATTTTATATTTAAATGATCAATATAATAGTGTTAGACTATAATTGTACAATAATTTTAACTTAATAGAATTTTGTATTCTTAAAACGTTTTTTATTAGGTTATCTTTTTTAGTTGATTTATTTAAAATTTTTATTATTTGATTACCAACACAATTAAATATAATTGATCACTAAATTATTACCATCTTAATGATTTAAAGGGGAGCTTTTTAATAACTAATGGGAAAATAAAGAAAACCCTACCTAAAATCAATTTTTATATTCGAGAAACCCATGAATTTATAATTTAAAGTGTTTGCGTTTCTGAACATTTTAAATAACTAATCAAACGTTATTGATTTCGATATTTAAGCTAATAATTTAACTATTATCAATTTACTTACGACAGTGCATTTGTAATATGCCTTTTAATGATTATTTATTCAGAATAAAAAAATAAAATGAGAAAACACGCACCCGCCCTCGAAATATGTTTCTCCGCCCCTGCGCGTGACTACGTGAGTGCACACCTGACACTATTTTATCTCGTTATCATATATATTTCAATTAATATTTAATATGATAATATTGAGACTTTTTATTCTTCAATTCCGACATGGAATGTGGAAAGATATTGTATCAAAAACCTCCCATATGAACAATTTACAAAGTAATTTTGCAATATATATTAAAATTATATATGTGATCGATCTAATTCAGTAGTGGAGCCAAAAATTTCATTTATGGGATCGACCAAACATAATATTAAAAAAATAATAATAAATGAAATCCGACTTTTTTTTAAATACTTATAAGTTTGTATCTCATGAATGTCAACGTCGGTTACCCATATTATGCAAACGATGTATAATCAAATTATTGAAAATGCTGTCAAACATATCTTTTTCGATATATGTAACCAAACAATCATTCAACCATTCGTTGTCTATCATATTTCTCAATCGATTTTTGATGTATTTCATTGCAGAAAATGTGTTTCACATTGTAGCTGTTGCAACAGGTATAATTAAAGTCAATTTTAGAAGCAAATACACAAGTAGCTAGATATACATCATTTCTCTTTGTTTCCACAAACTTTCGAGCAAGATCAACAATATCCTTTCAATTCAGAAATTTTTTTATTGAAAATCATATCAATAAGTACATAAGTAGATATACATCATTTCTCTTTGTTTCCACAAATTTTCGAGCAAGATCAACAATATCCATTCAATCTAGAAAAAATTTCAACTGATCTCATATCAATAATATAGTTCTCAAGTTGATTTTCAAGTATTGATATTTGCATATTAGAGAACTTTAGCTAATAAAATTTGGTCAATTGAATTAGACGTTCTTTGTTGAAAGAGACAAATAAATCAATGAGACTCAAACAAGCTAAACAGGTAAGCAGCTAAGCTAGTCTTTCATAGAAATCTACCATGGGCCCTAAAACATCATCCGTCGAAATCTCTCATCCTTCATTTCTGACATTTTATGGCCTTGTATTGCACACTTTCACCTACTTTATAATATTTACAATATCTTGGTTTATTCTCTGTAAAAATTGAGATAGTTCATTTGTCACTCTCAAAACTACTCTAATCAAATATAAATTAAAAGCAAACTCAAAAGGCTGCAAATAATCCATCAATACATGTGCTTCAACTCTTTTTTTTTTTTTTGAATTAATCCCTCTTCGTCGATATTCTCAAGCACATCACACATTGTAAAATACAAATCAAGTAAATTTAAAATTGAGGAGGGCGAACTGATTGGATCGAATCGTTTGTCTTTCTGATGAGAAATTGTCCATATTGATAATTGATAAAAACAAACCCTATCTAAAAAATAAAAAAGTAGAATTAATTTAAATATTTTATTCAATTATCAAATAAAAATAAAAAAGGAAGCACAAAACAAATTAAAATAAATCTCTATCAGATTACTATACAGACAATTGGAGGAGCTTGATTTTGTTGTTATGTATATAGCTGAGAGGAGATGAAATATGGGTTGAAATATAGCAGAACTTGATTCAACAATGGATTGGATCTTGTGTTGAAAATTAAAGTCTGATTGAAATTAAAACCCAAGAAATCCACTTTGGGTCTTGTGTGTGTATGTGTGGGGTCTCAATTATTAAACCCTCATTAGTATTAATTTAATTTTGATGGGGGATAAATAATGAAAAATCCCACAAAATTACATGTACATATATCTATATATTTGTATAATAATAAAACATAAAAATTCTGGGGATTAATTGTACCCCCTCACGATAAAGTAGCTCTGCCACGAGCCAACAGGAATTAGTACAAGTGATTGAAGGGTATTTCTCGAAAGCAATAACTCGAGTTCAAATCTTTCTGAACGTTTGGAATTTGTGCTTTAAAAGAAAAAGAAGCAGCTCTGCCACTGATTTAACTCACCTTTAAAGTTAATCAATAAGATGAACACTGTTAAATACACAATTTAGTTTTTGAGTTATTTACATCATATCCCATGTGTTGGTGAAATGAGCAAAAAAAGCCCCTGTGTTTCAAAAATTAACATAGGAAACCCTGTGTTTTCAAAATATTTGCATGCTGAACCCTGAAACTTATGGTGTTGGTAGAACACTAATTTTCTCTATTTATTGGATGCGAAATAACTAATTTAACTTTTTATATTATGATATAGATCATCTCACATTTCTCTATATACTCTTTTTTATACTTGATGGGGTCGGAATCGGTTCAAGGGGAATCAAACACCAAACATAATAAATTTGTGAAGGGGAAGACCATCACAGGCGTTGAGCCTCATCCTAAAGAGCATGAATTCTATCAGCTAGGGTAACACCTTTTTGATGAAGAAGATGAAGCTGTGAGAGCTTAAAAAGTGCAGCAATGGGGTTTTTCCAGTTCAGTATATGCATTTCTTATGGAAGAAGAAAGCAGTGTGATATGGTGTGATTGCTTGAGGAAAGTGTATAAGAATTCCTCTATTTTGAGGATGAGGGGTGTTATGTAATATTATCCATGTGGTCCTGAAAAGAGTGTTACCCTAGACATGTAGCGGGACATGAGGGCCTGAAAGTGACGTATGAAAGCAACCTGCATGCGTCACTTTCACCTTTTAGGCAGTACGCGCAGCTGTTGTGTCAGCGGCGGTTAAGGAATGATTTCCTCGAGTGGTGGGGCGCTCGTATACTAGCCAGCGAGCGTAAGGACGCTCGAGGATAGGGTCCTCTTGAGAGAAAGAGAGAATACTGAACCGTTTGAGCGATAGAGTCTCGAGGGTTGGTTAGTCCGAGGGAATACTACCATATAGGGCAGTTCCTCTAGTAGGGGCGGCGACGAGGGTACGAGTCTTGTGCGTTGGGTTGATCCGAGCGTGAGTCTTGAGAGAGAGAGAGAGGCATGGACGAGGCTGGGTTCCTTCCACGAGCCTTGTTCCTTCGAGCATTTCACCTTATTGCTTTTTACTCCGCATGGAGGTTGTCTAGGATTACGACACGTGTTCGGTAGGGATATGAGCGTATTTTGGGCCCATCAATACTTGTTTATCTGATTCTTCATGCAATTTTTGTGACGCCTTAGCGTGGGCCATCCACATCCCCCGCACCCGGGCGCAAGCTCACATACGAAATGGACTTCCATACATGAGCCCGAACCCGAGCGAATGGAGACCTAGACACGCACACACTAGGCTAAGCGGGGCTAGACCCTAAACAGAGCGCGCAACAAAAGAAAACATACAAGCGGAAGCAACAGGATCCAAATAACGCATAATATAAATGGCCACAAGCCCAAAATTTCCATTAAACAACAACGAGTTCGATACATAATACGTAAAACGAGTCTAGTACATGCTAGCAGAATAACAAGAATAAACGAATTAAATACAAATATGATGCAAGGACTCAACCTAGACTCGGAAGA
>JBBMKE010000002.1:13234472-13245307 GCA_037834125.1 Lippia alba | reverse complement strand
AGTGAGGGGAGTGCTGGCTTCAGTGGGCTGACTCTGAGGTTGTTTAGCACTTGAATTTCTTGGCTTGCGACTTGGCCTATTTTTTCTCGTTACTATTCTTCTTCCTTTCCTATTTGGAACGTCCTGGCCCTTATCAGTGGGATTCTGCATATAAATCTCATTATTTTCTCCATGATTGTATCCAAACTCCGGAATATCCGTGTCCTCCTGATATGATTCCATTTCCTTATTTACGAAGATTTCGTATCGATTACTGTTGACTTTAGCTCCCCCCACTGGCATCGTCGATCTGTTAGCGGCGCTACCTGGTTTCGGTCCCTGGCCCTTCTTGGCCATCATCCAACTCCCATACACTGGGCCCCTAGGTTTTTCCGGTGGCATCTCTAGAGGAGGTCCCTGATTTTCGGCACTTGCAGCAGCGCCTGCATCTTCTTTCTTCTCCGGACACTCTCCAATTCGATGTCCCACACGCCTACAGCTGAAGCAAATAGCCGGCAAGTTCTCATACATAATCGGATAGAGTGTGCCATCCACTTCCACCATGCTACGTAGCGGTCTCTCCAAATCCACTTGGACACACGCTCTGGCATATTTACCTTTCGAACTCCAGTAAGTATTTTGGTCAATTTTGATTGGTGTCCCTACAGCTGCAACAATGTGGTATAGAAGCTCCTCCTTATAATATTCAATATACATATCCGGAAACCTAATCGATGTGATAGCCGTCGTAATCCGATCTTTCGACTCCTTGAACTTTGGCATCCATTTGCGTACGACAAGATAATGTCCTAACACCACCCACGGCCCCTCCGTCAGTATAAAAGAAGCCTTCTCTTTATCCATAAGCTTCAAGATGAAGCATCCATGTCCTAGGTCTACCAGGTCAAACCTCCCACGCAAATCCCATAGTTTATCAATCCTAGTAGATAGGAGATGGACGTTCACGCTTCTCCCTAAAATTTGTAGGATTAACGTATCCTTCCACTCTGCTCTAAGCATTTCCCTATAGTCCTCGTCTATCATGATTAGAGGATATGGATGTTCCTCCAACGGTTCCATGATTCTAGTATTGTCCAGATTATCCATACCCCCCACACAGAATTTCGGATCTTCCAATCGCTGACCTAGTAATGAGTCTCGATAAGAGATCGGCCGATTCTCCGAGATTGGCACGCTCTCGTTGTCTTGCATATTCACCTCCGCCGTGTCCGAAGGGTTATTGCTTGCCGTGGCCTTAAATATTTTGGTACTTCTTCTCATGTGGTCGAATTCCTGCTAGAGAGAGGCGGGAATTGTTCTCCCCCTAGAGCCATCCAATGACTTGACAATATGATAATTGTTCCCAACCCGAGAAGTTAATTCGAAAGAAAGAGAGTTAATTCTCGTGGGACGAACGCAACAATTTGGATCCAAACTTTTCGGATCCGACCCAACTCGTTGAAAGCCCACCCATTAAAACTTGGGCCTAAACCTTTGTCATTCAAATGGCTATAACTCCAAAGTAATTGAAGCCCAACCATAGTTAAGCCCAAGAAACTGATACATATCTTCTTAATCAAGGAAAACAAATGGGAAATTAACAATCAGTTGAGGTTTTGGGAGAAAAACAATGGCGTTGGAAGCTTACTCTTCACAGTCCCCCGACGCAGTTCACGCAGATGTTCTCTCACAAGCAAGGCAAGCTTGCTACAAGGTAATTCTAATCCGATCATTTTCTGATATCCTTTCGCAAATTTCATCTCGAATGCGATATAGGTTTTGTATTTCGAAGATTAATTTTGAAATTTTCGTGAAATTACAATGTTGAAGGCTCGTGATGCGTTCTACGCGTGTCTGGAGAAGGAATCGAGCAAGAAGCCCACGGAAATCGCGTCGGTGGGGCTGCTTTACCCAGTCGAATGCAAGAAGAATCGACAGGAGTATGAGAAGCAGTGTAGACCTACTTGGGTAATTTCTCTGCTTTATCATTAAAAATATTAAAAATTTTAGGGTTTTTGGGGAGTTTATTTGAATTATAAATGGATTTGTGATGTTCTTGAGGGATTTTTGACATGTAGGTGAAGCATTTTGATCGGCAGTATTGTGCGAAAAAGAGGGTTCAGAGGCTGTTGGATGATAACGAATCGAGGAGAGGTCCGTTGTCTCTCCCACAGCCTTATACGTTTAAAGCCCCTTGTGAATGATGATCTTGAATGCTTTGTATTGTCCTTACGGTTTCTTGCTAATCTTTTGTCATAAGGGTTTAATTTGGCATATGGTTTTGGTAGGGATGTTATGACATTGTATAGTGGTTGAATTGAATCAATCTTGGGGCAATTATATTACGACGTACTTTGAAAATGATACGATTGTGGGACTTGAAATTGCAGAAATTTGTGAATATACGTGCGTGTTTTTAATGTTTACTTTCTTGGTATTATGAGAACAATTAGCTTGATCTATGGTTGTTGAAAATGAATGAACTTGATTAGAGTAGTTAAATTCATGGCTCATTAGCTTGAGTTGAATTTGACAGGGGTGTAAACTTTGGTCACTTGAGGAAGAGGGAGTATGAAAAGCTGTGAGTTATCCTCGTAGCTTATCTGGGGTCTCTTGTTATCGGCTTTTACTATACTCTGACGTGAAAAAGAGAAGTTCTTGGCGGATTTGCATCATTCTGTTGCTTTTGATGTTTGCATGTGAAGTCAGCTCGAGGTTATTCAATTGTTGAAAGTGCTGACTGAGAAATAATCTCTAGTGATGATTGTGTTATATATATTCGTGTTTGGTATAAGTTAATTTAGTAGAATTATGTCGTTTTGATATTTTAGTTGGTCTAATTCTATCTTTCTCGACTTGATTATCTGGTAAAACACTGTATGCTCTCCATTTTCTTGCATATTTGTGTCCAAGACTAAGTATATTATACATTTACTATAACCCTGAGCAGCTTATAAGAAGATTGTCCAAACAATGCCCAATTTCTCTCATGCTACGTTTAATTTGGATTGATATATTTGTGTTGTATTATGCGTATTTTTTTGATTCGTTGTTATATGATTAGTTTGGGTATGCAAGAGTTCGTGTTGTTTGTACGTGTGTGCATGCATATCTGTGAGTGCATATTTGTCTGAGAGACAGGGAGAAAACCTGCGATTTCATTCCCCCGTCCCCAGATTTGGAGGGAAACTTGTTTGTTTTCCTGGCCGCTCGTGGTGCGAATCCGGGCTCTGTCCCTATACATGTGCATTAGTATTTGAGTTCTTGTGTGAGTGAAAAATGAAAATGTTAGAAGAGGGAATTTGTTAACGAATTCTATTAGAGCTGGGATTTGTTAATGTAAACTAGTTATTAGTATATTGCTGAATCTAGAAGCCCAAAACACTCATTATTAAGAGGGTTTTTGGCTGAGTTTATAAGCTCTTAAAATATCTCATAATATTAGGAGCTTGTAAGAAGCTGCAAAGAGATTGACAAAATATATATATATATATAAACCGATCGAGAGACCGTGGGATTAGAGTCGAGGATCCCTCGTCATATGTATCAACACCAAAAAAAACGAGAACAAAGTACCAATCTAGGCATCACAAAGTGACCAAATACCGGAATGCCCCGTGAGGAAGGCAGGCATGAACAACCTGGGGCTTAAAAGCTATTATTATAAGATATGAGTAGCTCGCTGATAAGCTCGTGTAAAAAAAATTAAATTGAGTAACTCCAACATATTTTCTAAGATCTTACACATTGTATTACTTTTGATCATATTAATTAAAAAAAAAATTAAGCTCACGATCTTATTTTTATTCAAACATCTTGTAGGATCCGGCTGCTTTAAACTCTTTTAAACAATCTCAGCCTATATCCTCTAACATGACAGTTTTTGTTCACACTTCTAAGGGTATGAGTAATTTTAAAAATATTATTTTGTGGTATCATATTATGAAAATACATATATTATTATATTCATATCGTGCCTTATCGTACTAGTATATTATAAGTTAACACTCTCTCTTCCGCCAATCTTGAGGGTTTTCATGGTTTTTTTATGTCTGTTTTGAATTTGTTGTTGAATTTTTAGGTTGTTTGCATGACAATGTATTATATTTCCAGCAATATATGACTTCAAAAGGAACCCTAACAGATAAAGGGACCTTAAACGGTGAGAGATTATTATGTAATTTTTCAAATAAGAGATCCTGTGTTGTAATTTCGCATATTGTGAGAGTATTTAAATGTAAATCATTCTTATTTTTATTTAAAGACTTATTGAGCTGCAATTTTTCATATCTAATTTAGTATTTTTTCATTATTGTTGCCAAATCAAAATTTTGTAGTGAATATAGAGCACTTAAGGATGTAGCACCTGCATCGATAGGCACTACAACTCCCGCACTACTCACCCGACTCACACATGAAATTAGTTTCCAAGCATGAATCAAGTTCTTAGCGAACGGGTGACAATACAAAATCTCAACCTAGCTAAGCGGGGCTAACCCTTAAACCAAGTTTACGATGCAAACAAGAGTATAGCGGAAGCAATTTAAACATAAGCCAAATATGGTGGAGGACACCTCCAATTTAAAACCACAAGCATTCAACACAAATAAGGGAGAACGTCTCCCAAAGTAAAATAGCTAGGCCACAATATATCCAACAAAGGCTCCAACCCTAAAAGTAAATACATAATCATAAACGATACAAGTTATAATCAAACTAGCAACATAGTATCTCAAGGCTAAAAATGATATGCAAGACCGACACAAAGACGACCGACTCGACTCGTCCCCGCCTAGCAAAACCTGTGAAAATACCTAAAAACAAACAATCTTAGGTGTTGGTCCAAGGACTAAGTGAGGGGCATAAATATAATACCATATACACATGCAATTCATAACTCCAAGTAAGTAATTGAGAAAGAATCCAAGTGGATAGTTACAAAGGAGTTCTCGCTCAGAATTACGAATATCCAATTTCATTTCTTAATCAAACATGACTTGACATAGCCCGGCGAGAGGGCAATTCTCCAACCTACTCCGTGCGTGTGCATAAGATCATTAAGCGTTCATACAATCATATTCATATTCATTACATGGCTTGACTTGACATAAACATGATTTTTCATCCTTCCTCCGGTTTGGTGGAAGGGTTAACAAGACCCAAACCACCTACATAATCTCGTTATCGAGTTGGGGGGTCATGACCCCTACCCGCTCCTTCGATGGACATACCATCGGCTCATGAGTATCCCGCCTCCCAGGCTCCTCGGTCGTGTGAGGACACTCACAAAGGGTACTAGCTGCAATGGGTTAGTTATATGTCAGCCCTTGCCGAACCGGTTTCCATTCACACCTTTCCCGGGCCCCAATAACATGTGCATAATCTCGCCAAAATCTTTCTTGAAACGTTTGAAAACCTTTGCTTGAAACACTTGAAATCTTACTTGAAAACACTTTAAACATTACTTGAAATACTTGAAACATTTCATGAAAACATATACTTGAAAGCATTGCTTGAAACTTGACTTGAAATCATTTCTTGAAAACATTTTGATAATTATACGTATAATGTGAAATTTTGGCTAGAAAAGATTCACACAAGGTAATACGGGTTGAATAGTAGAATTAAAACCTCACCTTAACATCTTACCAACAAATACCAAAATAAAGGAAGGCTTGAAGATAGCCTAACAACTCGGCAAGTCTCCACCCCGAAGAAAACTGTACAAAAGACAACATTGTGCATTCGTGAGACTCAAGACTCCAAATGAACCATATATGACACGCGGCAATGTATTAACGTGGTATGGCATGCATAAGAAATGATAACATGTCATAAAGATGTTTATATGCACAATTAGTGCCTTAAAGACACAAATACAAGCTATTCATTCATTACATGAAGTGATCATATCCATTCAACTACACATCTTTCACAAACCATACCTAAGCGACTTATGAATGTCTTATAATAACCAATGCACATACCAAGACATGTTTAGAATGCATTTAAGTCATAAAAGGAGAGATAAGTTAACTTATGAAACCAATAATCCAAGAAAAGATTCATGTATGCAAACTAGAGAGCATATAAGGCATGTGAGATCATAATTCAAAGATGATCATATAAAACGAGTCATAAGTTCATAACATATATCCTAACACGTAATAATACATGTTAATAAAGTATATAATCCAAGTAAAACACATATGGAGGGTCAACGGAGTGAAAGGAACCCAAGGTAAGGGACTTGAGTACATTTTGGTGAAAGCTGACAGTTTTCGGAAATGCGCATGCTGTAGAAAAATGGAAATATCTAGAGAACACACCCACAATTGCGGGGACGAGTCGAGTCGGTCATCTTTGTGTCGGTCTTGCATATCATTTCTAGCCTTGAGATATTATGTTGCTATTTCGATTATGGCTTGTATTTCTAATGATACTATATTACTTTGGGAGATGTTTGCATTTTGGTAGCATATTGTGCTTAAACATTTAAAGAAACCTTAGCATCAGTTTCATTTGTTATTTTTTTTAGTTTTCTAATGAGATTCCTTTTCCGATAAGAAGTTTAGTATATTTGAGGTAATAATAAAACTTATGGGTTGTTTACATTTAAAATGCAAGATTATATAATTTTAAATTCGTACCTTTTTAGATGATATTATACAATCAACCACTCTAAGTTTAGGAAATTACAAATGAATCTATTTCGGTCTGACCTTTTGCAAAATTACTTTTGAATTAGTTATTCTCACCAATAACTAGTTTTTCACCACTAATTGTGGCAAAAAAAATAATTATGAATATCAAAAATGGATCACATATTGATCCTCCAAAAAAAACCATAAATTACTTGTATGTCATTTGAAAATAATGTCTAGGTTGATGCGAGGAACTAAGTAATGGTGATTGGTGAAATATAGTCAATTTAAGAAAAAAAATTGTGAAAATTCCACTGAAATGGGTTCATTTGTGATTTTTCAAATTTGAAAGAGTAGATTGTTTAATATTTTTATTTAAGGCAATATGAGGTATAATCACTCAATCTCATAAGGGCGTAGATATGACGTTAAAAAAAAGGTAAAAGTTATTATACCGAAAGAAGTTTAGTATGTGCAAGAAACAGATCAAAACTAGGGAAATTGAGACCTTGAGGTTATTTTTCTCATTGAGATTTACTAAGACACGCGACAGAATTGGGATTTAGTAAGACACGTGATAGAAATTTAACAGTGTAGTAGTAGAAGAATAAAGAAAGAAAAAATAAAAATAAAAAATTCTCTACACTTCAATTTTTCAAGTTGAGATTTATAGGGACACGCGCTTGATTAGAAGATCAAAAAATAAAATAAAATAAAAATCTTCTTCAATATATATCTTTTAGGTTTTTCTCTGTTGCGCCGTTTGGCCATGGGAGAACCGAAGGATTTGCCGGCGAACATATCTTATGCCAGTATGGTAGCGTCAAAATCTAAGGATTTGACATTACCAGATGAAGCGATCTTACTTCTTTCACGCCTATAGGGCAGTTATAGAATACCGAGGTCGTCCGGCCGTAGTATTTTCTGAAGAAGAGGAGGTGGAACTTTGGAAAGATTTTAAATATGCGCTAATCCAGAAGTTCATTTGTGGATATCCTTCGATGAGTTTCCTAGAATATTGCTTTCAGCAAATGGCGTTTGATAAGGAGGTGAAATTGAGTTTACTCAATAAAACGCAAATTTTGATAAAATGTGAGTATCATAACGATTATGCCAGGATTTTTTTCTAAAGTTACCTGGTATTTCAAAGATTTTTTGATGAGAGTATTGATGTGGACTCTGGATTTCGATCTGATGTGGAATCATCGATCGTACCGGTATGGGTGTCGTTCCTGAAGCTTGAAGCGCAGATTGCGAAGAAAAAACGATTAGAGTGGTCCTAAGGTCTGCGTAGAACTTGATGTTGCCCAGCCGCTACAGAGAATTATCTTTGTACGTGTGGGGAAGTCATATGTAGAGCAAGGAAGTTATATATGAATCAGTTCCAGACTACTGCAAAAGATCATAAGATGAAACATTGTAGTCAAGATAACATAGATGAGAATGAGAAAGATGAGATTAATGAGCGGTATCAAAAGAACAGAATGTAGAAGGTGAGAAGGCAAGTGAGGTGAATAAACACAACAATAAAGAGTTATTTACACCATACTCCCTGTGTTAGGTGAAATGGATGCAAAAAACCATGTGTTATGAAAATTAACACCGAGAACCCTGTGTTTTCAAAATCTTTACATGTTGAACCCTGAAAATTTGTAGTATTGGTAGAACACTAATTTTCTTTATTTATTGGATACGAAATAACTAATTTAACCTTTTATATTACGATATAGATCATATATCTCACATATCTCTATATACATTTTTTAGACTTGTTTATGTGCGTTCTTCTTGTAATTTTTATTTTGTAACGGGTTTCGATGCATATAAAGAAAGAGTTTCGGTGCATAAAAAAATTGAACAATATAGAGAGATTTAATATGATCTATAAATAGAGATAATTAATGTTCTACCAATACTATAAATTTTTAAGGTTCGAAATGTAAATATTTTGAAAACACAGGGTTCCCGTGTTAATTTTCATAACACAGGGTTTTTTGTGTCCATTTCACCTAACACAGGGGGTATGGTGTAAATAACTCCAACAATAAACAACAGAGGTTCAGTGGAAGACGTGAGCACAAACGTGAGTGAACACAAGTTACCAACAAGAAGATAGAAAGGGCAAAGAAGAACATTGCTGATACGAACGAAAAGAGAAACAAATTCCAAGTTTTGAAGAACAATGAAGGTAATGACTCTGTACCTCTAGAACAACATCCCCCACAACATGACTCCAAAAATAACGAGCAACTTATGGATATAAAAGAGGCCGAAATTGATGATTCGCTTCGAGTAAGAACGACGACAGAAAATACTGAAACTCTGAAAGGGAGTATCAAAGTGATGATCAAGATTACAGCCAAGGAGATTCTAGGTCTCTTCTATGCCTATAGTGTGCGTGCCACAGTGTATAGAGGTAGACAAAAACATAACTGGAGGAGATGAAGACCAAGAAGAGGAGGATGATACCGAAATTCGTAAAGCGCTTGCAGAAAGCTATGCAAGTATTGCGTCATTTGTGGATAAATCTGCTAATATTTCTGAAATACAGGGGGGAGGGGGAAGAGAGAGAAAGAGGGAGAGAATTTGTTGCTGGAGGATGATACGAAATTTATAACAAAAAAAGCACTACATAAAAGGTCAAAATCCTTGGAAGTTAAAAACCCAGGCACAACAACATAATTGCAGAAAAGGAAGAAAAAAACTAACAAAACTCAAACGACAACTTAGGCCTCTAAAAGGACGTTCACAATGTTGGCCTTATCCACAGCTTTGTTATGAATCACAGGCCTAATATGGAACATTCGCGAAATTGGGAATGGTAGCCGGCGAAGAATTCTGAAGCGTCTATGCAAAAAAAATAAGTTTTCTTGTCTTGCTATCATTGAGCCTTTTATTCCTTTAGATGCTAAATTGATTACTCGTAAGTTTAACTTTAATTCTATTACTTCTAATATTTCAAATCATATCTGGTTTTTTGCTAGAGATGAAATCTTAGTTGAAGTTCTTGTAAATGATTGACAATTTCTGCACTTGAAACTTCATTGTTCTGAATGACCAACTGACGTGATTTTGACAATTATCTATGCTTGTTGCGAAACTACGGATAGGAGACCTTTATGGGACTTCCTTCAAGAAAACCAAGAGTCTTCAATTCCTTGGTTATTAGGAGGTGGTTTCAATATAATCACGAAATTTGAGGAGCAAAAGAGCGGTCATGGAAATCCAGATTACAGAAGTATGTTGGATTTTAATAACTGTATTCAAGATTGTAATTTTTTGAACCGCAGTTTCAGGGATCGATTTACATGACCTGGACAAACAAATCACTTAAGCAAAGGTTGGACTGAGTGCTTATATCAGCACATTGGAATAATAGATGCCCAAATACTAATGTGCGACATCTTGCTCGAAATAATTCTGATCATGCAGCTTTGCTTATAGCCGTCAATGAAGGGGTAAATTCCAGGATATGTGGCTGAACATCCGGACTTGGAAAAAAACAATAAAAGAAAATTGATGGCAGCCTGTTCAAGGTACTGGTTTGTGGGGATTCCACCAAAACTTTCATAGGTTGAAACAACATTTGAAAATATGGAACAAATAAGTTTTTGGAAATATTTTTGATCGAGTAAAAGAAGCATAGAAAAAAGTCGTGGCTGCGGAAAGGGATTATGATCGAGAACCAACTGAAGATACTCTCACAGAGATGACAGGTGTATGGCAATTTTAAATAATATCTTAGCTATGGAAGACACCATTGGAGACAGAAATCGGCTTGTAAATGGATGGTTGAGCGAGAAAGAACCAGGAAGTATTTTCACTCCTTAGTGAAAAAGAAGAGTTCTCGTTCTTTAGTCCAAGGCATATTGGAGGGGGATCAGAGATCAAAGATCCCCTTGAGGTAAGAAATTCGGCAACACTGAACTAAGTGATAGTGATGTAGATGTGAGTATTAATATGAGTATGACAACACTGAACTAAGTGATCGAGATATGTTATCATGGTTCGCTGGAACGGCTGCGGAACGGGAACGGCAGCCTCCGTTCCGTTGTTCCGGTATGGAACAGAAACTTACCTGGAACGCCGTTATTTTGCCGAGGAACGCCGTTCCATTGCGTTATAACGGTGGAACGGAACGGTAAAGATTAAACTAATGAAGAAATTGTCGTCGTACATCTTGCGGAGCTGTAAAGAAGAAAGTGTCTGATG
>JBBMKE010000002.1:13210567-13225764 GCA_037834125.1 Lippia alba | reverse complement strand
ACTATTCCTGGACCACAAGGTTAATTTTACCTAAATAACCTCACCCTTAAACTATAAATAGAAGGACCTCACTCCTTCTTTCCCAAGCAACTTTCTCTACAGAAAATACCCTTTCTTCTCCCACAAGACACTGAACTGAAAATCTCCGTTGCAGCACTTTCAAGCTTTTCACAGCTTCATTTTCCTCACTAAGGTGTTACCCTAACTGGTAAAATTCATGGTCAACGGGAACCCAGTTCCTAACGCTCCTTGCCTATGATGGTCTTCCCCTCACACAAACACAAATAGAGAATGAATTGGTGTTAAACCCCACCTGAACCAAATCCGATACCATCAAATATATACTATGTTTTTGTATTAACATAAATTCTAAATAAATTTATGATTCGAAAATCATTTTAAAAAAATAAAAAGACATATTAATAAACTGTTTTTACACATCCCCAAAGTGACTAAAAAAATTCGAGTCGGATTATTCCCCTAGAGAAAGATCCCGTAACCACTTATACTAACTATCGTTGGCAAGATAAATTAATAACATGATAAAGCCTCAAAGTATTTCTCAACTTCTTTTTGAAAAATATATATTTTTTTCTTTTGAGAAGGATTGTAATTCCAACTATACCCGATAAATCTAAACCCATAACCTATCTATTTAAAGGAAAAAAAAAATACTTACTGTTGTTTCTTTAAAATAATATTCTTAAAAGTATCATAATGTGCATATATAATATCCAAATTAGATATATTGAAATATTACCTCCAAAAATCCTTGGGATTTCCGGTGTAATAGTTGGCTCCACAATTCTGTTAAAGCTCAATAAAAGCAGGTCCACATGGATACAACGTCGTAGCATGTACATACGTATTCAACTACTAAACGAGAAGACAATGACCTAAAATAAAGAAAAACAAATGATCCTTATTGTGAATAGACTTGACGTTCATTTTGTCCTAAAACAAGGAGGATTCAATATTCAAGCCACATTCAACGCCGTTAAGAAGTCCGTTAGCATCACTCCTGCTTGGAAGCAATAGCCGCGTCTTTCACGGTGACGTCTCCGCCGCCCCTGGTGGCTGATTGGACCGTCAAGGCCGACAAAGTGGGTGAGACTGGGCTACCAGCGTCGCCGCCGTTAAGTAGTGGATTGTTGCTAGGGTTTCTAGTGGCGGTGGAGATGGCGGTGGCGAGAGATATCGGCATGAGGCAGAGGCCTTTACCTTGGAGGTACTGCATGGCGGACCCCATGTCCTCCTCCATCAGCTTCGCCACCTGCTGCTCCGTCACTGTCATCCCCTCCTTGCCGTTGTTGTTGTTCGATGATGACGCCGTTTGTGTGCCGTTACCGTTACCGCTTCTTCCCTGTGCATGCAAAGTTACTAGACCTTTAGGAATGTACCACTTCTGTAATATATTTCATAATTATTTAATTAAGTAATTAGGTCTTATTTAATTAATTAATTTATTTATTAAGTGAAAGATTAACTGTAAAGACTGGTAATGAAAATAAACTATAAAGATTAACAACCAAACATTATTAAAAAAAGAAAAAGATGTCTGGAAAGGCTTCATGAGATGACGTCTAAAAACAATTATTAGACCGATTAATAAAATAACAGCAAATTTTTATTTCATTACATTTTTACGTTCAATAATTTATAATTAACAACATTCTCGCTCAATAATTTATAATGTAGTTGTAATAATTAAAAGGATCACATTACAAAAAATATATATTAAAATTTACTCCCCTAATCGACCCCTAATAGTGCAGAACAACGAGCCTTAATAAAAATCAACACCTAATAAAAAATACAAAATAATAATAATAAAAATAAAACCTAATATTTGATTAAGGATAACAAAAAATTCCTCCGGCCATCGGCAACTGGTCCAACTGTTACATATGTTTATGTTAACTAGTCATAATAAAGAAAATCGATGCAATTAAGTGGCATTCTTGCATAATATTTAAAATTTTTAAATATAGATATTTTTAAAAAATTTATTCTATCATGTAGTATCCTATTGGACACTATATCGAACATTTTTCACGTAGAAAATATAAAAAATTATATTTATTCATATTATCGTATTTATTTCAATGCATCATAAATTTTAATTTTGTCGTTTCTGCAGAGAATAATTAGGGACTAATGTTAATAACACCAAAAACAAATTAGTATGATAAAAGAGAGTTGGTAAAGGTGGAATCTGGAAAGTGGAGACAGTCATAATATAATTAGAATGATGTAAGAGCAGGCAACAAGAGTTGTGTAGTTGTTGATGTATGCTCTATTCAAGAAATGCTTTAATTTACCTTCCTATTTCTTTTGCCCTTTATGGATCACTTTATGTTTTTTTATGACATCTTTTTGTGCTCATCAACTTTAGGTATGGCCTTCAAGATAATTATATTATATCTACTAAATCTAATGACAGCGGCAAAATAAGAAAACTTGTGAAGAATTATTATGATATCATTAGAATTTATGGATTAACCCCATTTCTTTGTCTTTTTTGTTTTCCGCAAAACATAATTTACCGATTTACATGTATTTACTGGAGTTTTTTAATAATTTTTCAAAGGTCAAACCTCATAACACATGTATTAGTGTAACAGGCACATTTAGTGCGTGAAATTAAGGTTTAAAATAATGGGGGTGTTAGTGTTACTTACCCGAGGTGACTTATCAGCAACCAAAGGAGCAACAGCTCCAGCACCTCCTAATCTGCTCATGCTTAGAACCTATTCCCCCACACAAAATTACACCAATTATTAAAAAATTAAACAAAATTACAAAAGATTAATCCCTCTTAGTTCTTATACGGTGATCAAGAACCATAATTTATCACTAATACAGCTCATACTGTCATCTTCACAGCCAATCCAATTTAATATTTCTTTCCCCACAACCGTTTGTCAACTCCAAAAGCTCCTTCAAAAATATAAGTATAAATATGTATACATAAGAATTAATTACATTTAGTATCCATTGAAATTTTAAATATTATTATTGGATCCCTATTAGTCAATTTTTCGTTAAATTTAGAATGATATTATAGATTTTGAAACTTAAAATTTTCATTTTACCTCTACCATAAATTTAGAGTAAACTTGGTATAGTAAAAACTGAAAATTTCAATCCCAAAAAAAAAAGAGAAAAAAGAGAAAAAACTGATTTATGTAATTTATAATTTTTAAAAAGAGTTAAAACATAATAAAATAGTTGATAGACATCTAATTATAATATCTGAAAATTCAAAGAGTGCTAAATGTAATTAATTTCATATGTATATATATAAAGAGAGAGAGAGAGAGAGAGGTGGAAGTACTTTGACTTGGAGCTGTAGGAATTTGACATAGTCGATGATCTCATCCAGCATTGAGGCCTTGTCTGTCTGTCATTCAACAAATGCACCAAATCATCTACTTAATCTCTCTCCTAATCTCAGATTTATCATTAATTAATCATCACTCCCATTATCACCATAGTCTCCTCTAAGATAATATTTTTTTAAAAATTATCTTTCAATTCCCTAACAGCATGTGGCAATGCACTTTGATCAGCAAACATTGCATTTAAATTTGAAGTTTAAATATAATTATAAAAAATAATTATGCATTCGAACGAAGCTTCCTCTAATTTGCATAAGATTACAGTGTTTTGGAGATATTATATTCTTGCAGATCAGTCAATTTTACTGTTTTAAAAGTAGAAAATTAATTATTTTTAATAGGATAATAAATTTTAAAGTATTAACTCATAATTATCAAGAAAAAACTTAACATATTTAAAAAATTATAAATAAACACATTTCGATAGGATCCTCCAAAATTATTCTTAAAATAATTATATTTCATTACTAATCAATTTCTAACGATAGACGATTCTTATTTGTAAGAAACCCATATTTTATAAAATCTTTTGTTAGAAATATTGACATTTGATTGATATTAATATGCATGATAACTTTAGTTTTCAAAATTAGTGGTAAGAAAATAGTGAAATATAGTCAATTCAAAAATAACTTGTACAAACTCTAATAAGATGAGTTTATTAGTAAGATGAGTCAATTCAAGATGAGTTTAGTTGGGAAAACAAATTTTACAATATTTTCATATAAGAAGATGTGAATATAATTATCCAAGATGATGTGAATTATAATGATCTAATCAAAGGAAAAGATTAAAAGAACTGAAAAGGAAATCTTGGACAAGGGAGGGGTGAAAATGTAATTTTCATGATGAAAAGTATTACCTTATTAGCATTGGGTACAAGCTCCTGCAAAGACTTCATTCTTTCCGCAATTCTCTCCCTTCGTAACTGCCCACATTTCATTTTCACCCGAAAAACACGAAAAACAATTAAGAAAAAATAAATAAAAAAATAAATTCCGTCAAGAATCAGAAAAAGCCAAAAGCAGAGAAATGGAATGATACCGAAATCAATTTTGACAAAAAAAAAAAATCGTTTCATACTCTTTCAGCAATGCTGTGAGGGTCAGTAGCCTGTCCTCTTCTTGCTCTCACCCTCTGCTTCGGCTGCCCCGCCGTTGCTCCGCCGCTGGACCCACTCGCCGCCGGCTGACTCATCGCCGGCGCCGCCGCGGTTGCCCCAAAACTCTGAGACTGCTGCAGACCTCCTCCCTGCAGTCGGATCATTGTTATTATAAAAACATGAGCAAATACGTGTTGTGCGAACACTTTTAAAAATATCATTTTGACACTGTATTTGATACTCGTTATATAAAAATTTGAAAGAAAAATTTGTGCTGTGTTTGTATCGTGTAGTGTCCTATCACGGATTATGTATCCGTGCATTGTAGATGAAAACCTGTTGGTGGTGGTGGAAATGCTGAGATTGATTAGAACTTTGACCCAGGGATCCATTGAAGCCATTGAACAAAGCTTTAACTGACGCATCATTTCCCTGCATTTAATTAATCCTCAATAACTCTAATACTGATTATTCCGCTTTCAATTTTCACCAAAAAAACTGGGGGAAAATGAAATCAAAGGGGTCAACCAGATTAGCAGAATCGAAGGAGGCGGCGCCGTCGCCGTGATCGGACTGCATCATCTGCCCATTGCCGGCGGCGAGGCTTCTGGCGAGCATTAACTGCTGCTGAAGCATCAACGCTTTGGCGGCGGCGGCGCCGCTGATCTGCTGCTGCCTCATCTTCGACGGCTGATCCTCCGGCGGCGGGTGGTCGTCGGCCCAGGGGAAGGCGGCGGCGGAGGGAGGGACGGAGGAGAAAATTTGCTCGAGGAAATCGTCGTGAGACGACAAGGGGTCGAAGTTGGAGGACGGCAGCATCTGGTTTTGGGCGTGATTCTGAAGTTCGTGGAAGAATTGGTGGTGGTTCATCGCCGGAATTTCTCTGTCTCCGTCGGGATGCCTCATCGGAGAAAGGATTTGAAGAAAATGAAGTGAGAATTCAAACTATATAGAAGTGAATCAGTTGAAGAAGAATAGCAGAGTAGAGAGATTGAAGGCGAAGGAGTGGTCGTTTTCAAAAATTTGAGAGGAACGGAAAGGAGTTGGTAGTGAGAGAAGAAAAGGGATGAGACGTATGAAAGAAGGGGAGGATCATGTTTGGGCTTTGTGAATTTTGGAATGTTTATAGAGAAGATAAAATGAATAAAAATTAAATTAAATAGGGTTAATCTTCTTTTGCGTACCAAACTTTCGATATTTTTAGATTTTAGTATTTAATTTTTTAATTTTATTTTACTTAAGTGTCCCCGACCAATAAAGAAATAACACGTGTATCCAACGGATCAATAAGAAATGACACATCTGGTATTTGGCACATTAGTGCAATAAAATTCAAATGTTGGGTAGTAAAGTGCGGAATTTCAAATGTTAAGTACTAAACTGCAAAACACAATAAATATTAGGGTGCAAAAGGAGATTAACCCAATTAAATAAATGAACAATTGAAGTTTTAGATATCATAATTTGGCTCCTATTAATCATTTTATTTTATTTTAACACTTTTTATAATTAAAATTTATATTAGATCAGTTTTTTGTCAAATGTAGGGTGACATTATAAATTTTGTGACTTGAATTTTCGTTTTACTCTTGACTGAAATTTAAGAGTGAATTTTGTATAACAAAATTACCTATTAAAATAGGGGTAAAACGAAAAATTATAACATTGCCTTAAATTAATGAAAAATTGATGTGATGTGATTTATAATTTTTAGAAGGGGTCAAAATGTAATAAAATGATTAATATAGCTCCAATTGTAATATCTAAACTTTAAAGGATGCTAAGTATAATTAATTTAGTTTAATTTTAAAAAAATATATGAGGAACATACTTAGGTGCAGGGGCAGGTGGCATTCGATAAATTGGTCTAGTTCCGAACTCCTAATCTTGTTTAAAATTGGAATTATATCTTAGCCCAAGACTTTTATTGTGGTTTGGTTCCCGACATGTTTTATATTTAACCTTATTAATATTATTACTATTATATTGTTGCAACGTTTGTAACTTACCATTCATAATTGTTGTATTCATACCAACTCCTTTTAAATTTCTAATATAAATAATAAATTATGTAACTGTTTTATATATAGCTGAAAAGTTTAATACTAATAGTGATATTATCCTTAGATTCGTTCTTGATTTATTTCATGGATTTATATTGATATGGAATTTGACCTCAAATTCGATTCGATTGAACCCAACAAATTAAAAGAGTAAATGTAATATCCGACTAATTCTCTCTTCGTTGACCTATAAGCCGATGAATTTGAGACGTGTAGGTATTCCCCCACATTTGGTGAAATTTTCTTATGAAATAGGAGGTAATAAACACATGAATAATACAATATCGATATAAATTTATATGAAATGCTTATTTTAGTTCAGTGTCGAATTTGTCATACGTGAATTTAAACTACCATAAATTTAATTTTTCTATTAGTGAATGTGGTTATTCTCTTTTGGTGATTGTAATAATATGCAAACTTATATTTGTTGGTTTATTGAAGTTGTTCTTAAAGTTTTTTAACGGAAAACTGCAAGGCGAACTTATGCTTAAAGAGGGGTTATAGGCTTCTGAATTGGAATAAAAATATAAGAAAGGTGAGATTTTTTTTTTGAAGCAAGAACTAATATTATTGCTTAATAAGAAGCGTCCGACATTACAAAAGTCGAAGCGTAATTAGGGATATCAAAGTCCCCTTCTTGAGAAATAGAGACATACCTAGCTAGACTATGTGCTACCTTATTTCCAGTTCTACGAACACACTTAAAAGAGACAATAGGGATAAGGGATAGAATTTCCCTAATGTCAGTAATAATAGCACCGCCGTAGAGTAATCTGGGTCATCGTCTTTGAGCTTTGTGATGACATTCTGTGCATCGCCCTCGAATTCCACATGAGACCAACCTTTTCTAGCAGCTAGCTTTGCGGCCTCTAGTGCGGCAAAGATCTCGACCATCTCTGAGTTAAATTTTTCGGATCTCCGCCTCGAAACCTAACCCATGACATCTCCCTTTTCGTTTCTTGCTACGACCCCCACCCCATATTGTTGGTCCAAGTCAAATAAAGTTCCATCAAAATTTAATTTTATGTAAGGCACCACTGGGGGTTGCCATCTCGCTAACAAACTCTTTGACACCCCAACTATGTGGCTTTCCACCACCACTTCTCTATTGGAATGCCAGAAAGAGCGAGCATAATGGATGAGTTCCAGTGGTGAGAGGCACTCCCTTTCCATGAGCATCCTATTTCTGTTCCACCACATTGCCCACAGGATAGTCAAGAACAGAGTTGAATCTTTCTCACATAGCCTATTCATCACCAGTCTCATCCACGTTTTTGGGTTCCCTCTCCATGTCCCTATGATCCCCCATGGTAGGTTGCTCATTGCTCATATGACGCGGGCTGATGGGCACGCAAGAAAAGTGTGATGGGTGTCCTCGTGTTCTGATCTGCAGTAGGGACAACACACCCCCTTTCCACAAGCTTGAATCCTCAAGTTCACCCCGTTTGGGAGTGCTTCTTTGCAAATACGCCAACAACACAATTTCACCTTCGACGGAATTTTTGCATTCTATAAAAACCCCCCCACGATCCACCATTACCAGAGTCTGAGGCCTCATTCCTGTGTAATAGGGATATAGATATTTTATGAGCACTACGAACCGAGAATCGCCCATTATTATTGTGATGCCAAATCAGCATGTCTTTATTCCTCGATTTTGCCAATGGGACACTCAGAATGTAGTCTACATCCACCGGTAAGAATAGAGCTCTGATAAGGTCTTCATCCCAAGCCTCTCCACCTCTCACCATCAGCTTGCTGACGTTGATATGTTCTGCTCCTTCGGGACAGGGGGTAAATGGCTTTGAGGCATCATGTCTCGGGATCCATGCATCCTTCCATACTTTAATTCGAGACCCTGAACCCACCCTCCATCGGGAGCCTGCCTTAATAATATCCTGAGTTTGAATAAGGCTGCGCCACGTGTAAGAGGGTCTGTGTCCGACCCCTGCATTGAGAAAGTCACATTTTGGGAAGTATCTTGCCTTCAGGACCCGACTCAGCAGACTATGGGGCTCTATGATCAATCGCCATGCTTGCTTAGCTAGCAACGCCCAATTGAAAGCCTTCAATTCTCTAAAACCCAGTCCTCCGTTGCCCCTCGATTGACATAATTTTTTCCAGGATATCCAATGAGTTTTACTTCTTCCATTCGTACTCCAGAAAAAGTCTGCAGTGATTGACTCAATTTCTCGTATTAAGTTATCGGGGAGCTTGAAAAAACTCATAACATATGTAGGGATTGACTGCAACACTGCCTTAATTAGAATCTCTTTACCCGCCTGCGAAAGGAATTTTGTAGACCGGCCTTGAACTTTACTCCACACTTTATCTCGAATGGTTGCAAATACCTCTTTTTTTGTTTTTACCAACAATAGCTGGTAACCCTAGATACTTAGCATGGCAGTTCTCCTTCTGAACACCTAATTGCGTCTAGAAAAGGTTCATTCTTTCTATATCTATATTCCTAGAAAACACAATAGTGGACTTCTCGAAGTTCACTTGCTGGCCAGAGATCCTTTCGTAAACACCTAATACGTTCAAAATGGCCTCCACTGCCTCTGTTCTTGACTCACAAGTAATTAGTATATCATCAGCAAAAAGCAAATGAGAGACCCGGGGAGCACCTTTGCTAATGGCCACCCCTCGAATGTGCCCCAACCTCTCCTGATTTTGTAAAAGGCAACTAAAAACCTCGGCGCACAAAAGGAACAGATAAGGGGATAGCGGGTCGCCTTGTCTGATCCCCTTTCCGGCGTAATCTGACCAAACAGTGAGCCACTCAGAATGAAAGAGTAGGACACGTGTGAGACACAATGCATAATCAAGTCCAAGAAAGATGAGAGTTTGATATATGCTTTTCAAATGCAATAATTAATTACCTAATATCATTTACCAAACAAATATCCTACACACAATTTATTGTATGGTATTTCATAATTAAAAAAAAAGGAGGATCATTTTGAATTAATTAAAAGGCAACTCTAGGTGATCACTGTTCATAAAAATTGAGATATAACTAGTTTATTGCCAAGAGAGAGAGAGATAACTAGTCCGATGATAATTTGGGCAAAACATTTCGTTCTTTTTAATTGAAATTCATATCAATGGTAAAAATATAATTCCGGTAGGAAAGTCATAGACTAATTTTATATAAAATGGACCACCAAGTAATATAATTTAACGATTTAGTATTATGCTAGTTTAATAAGATGTTTCGAGTTTGAAAGTTTGGTAACACAACTTCCATGAATAGGGAGAGCTTTACATTTTGATGTTTCACTCAATATCTTTTCATTTGACGGTGATTTGCAACATTTTTGTATAGTTTAAATTGAAAACCACCGCAAAAAATATTTAAGTTGTAATATCTCGAGACAGATTCAATGGGAAGAAAAATCCCTCTTTTCCCTTTTGTTTTTCGTTCTCATTTTCTTACTCCATATTTACTAATTTACATTAAACTTTGTGAAAGTAATCATCGTACGTAGTCAGCTATGTTCCAATTGATAGCGTATTTTCCCTTGGAAAGCGACCACATTATCACATTGCGATTTATAGGTACCATTTTAATGTTTGCCCTTTCCAATGTTGTCATTCCTATAGCAATAAATAAGCTTTTATTTAATTCAATTTGCTCTTTTATCTCTCCGTTTTTTATCCTTATTTTATAATATTCCAATTAAATTTGTAACCTTTTTTTTTAGGCTAGAGACGCCGCAAAGGCTCAAGAGTCAAGACACCAAGGCTTCCGACTGAAATAAACGGGAAACAACCATCGACAAAAGACGAGAATAAGCGTAGGTCAAAACCGCATGTCTAGCAAGAAAGTGGCCACACGGTTATTCTCCGACAAGCATAGCAAAAGGAGAAAGAGGCAAAAGCAAAGCTAAGTTGTCCAAGAGGAATTAAATTTGTAACTAAAGATGATTTGAATAAAAGTGGTCGAAATGGTTTAGAAGAATATCTCGGCAATTGAATTAATTTCGCAGAGTTGAATTTGGATTTGAAAGTTTATAGCTAGCTAAAGATGATTTGAATTTGGAAGGAAACAAAAGGCCTTTGTAGACATATATGCTTTAGAGTTTAGGCATATCACATATATGCTTTTCAAGTGATATTGTGGGTGATCAAATCGGTTAGAATCTATGATGCGGGGATACTTTTAAAAATATTATTTTTTCATGTTATGTTTGACAATCGTGTTCGATGCTTGTCTTGTAGAAGAAAAAAAATGTAAAAAATTGTGTCGTTGTATTCATATCACATCTTATCTAGCCGTATCGCCGTATTTATATTCATGCATCATAAGCTAGAATATATTAAAGTACAAAATGAGGTGAAATTCAAGAATTATAACTGTTCGAATTTAGGAGCATATGTGTACAGTAGGATCATCGGACTAAAAGTTCTAAAAAACATAAATGATAAAAATTCATTGTGTTGGGCAGATAAAGAAATGAGTACAGTAGGATCTTCGATGTTAAAGCCCTATACACTATATACAGCTCATTTAGAAATGAGTTGTCCAAGCATATTTGATCTAATACTAATGACATCTTAGTTCTTAGTCTTACATATATGAGCTATAGTTTTCTTAATTTCCACAGAGAGATTACGCATGATCAATATAGTATACAATGTTAGTATCATTGTTTTTCTCACAATATATGTGAGTATGTGACAACAAAATCTAAGTACAATTCTTGGTCGTGAGTTCTATCTGTACTCTTGGCACCAAGTTCAATGCATCAAATCAATTGAACTTATACACTCGTATCAATTTAATGAGGAAATTACAATTATTAATTATGGGGATCTTTGCTCGTCATCTTGATTAATCTGACTAGTTGACAATCTATATAAAGTTTTATTTAATACGACGTAGTCTATGTACATTTCAGTGTGAATTATTTTAGGGTTTCAATTTGACCTAGCCAAATTAATTGGAGATTTTGGAGAAATCTTTCGAATAAAGCCACATGATGATGAAATAATTATCGAATGTATTAGGCTAAGTACATATGCGGATGAGTGGTGTTGTCACGTTGGGATTGCAAGACCTTTTTTGGTTCGTATTTTTTGTAACTAGTTTGAAATTAGTTTCGTAATATTTTTAAATACTATGATAATATATATAAATATGGTATTGATCGAGCTCTTTTTTTTTGACCCTGGGTCGATTAGAAAGATTGTTTCGAACCACTTGAATTTGTAATTTGGGGAAGTACCGTCAGGAACTGGAAACTTGGCTCGGATAAAACAACAGGGATAAGCTCGAGGCCAACTCGGGGGGATTGAGAGTTTTATCCGGACTGACACTCCGACGCTCAAATCAAATGACGATTCAAAGAGATCGAGTATGAAGTGCAGTAAATTAAATGTGGTAGGTAAAAACTTACTGTTGGAATAAATGTGGGGGTATTTATACTAGGTAAAATCATGATAATACCGACCGACACGTCTCTGTCCCAACCTGATAGGTGCCCCACTATGGTCAATCATTTAATGCTCGATCGGCCATTATGTTAAGAGGAGTAAGTGGCCACGTGGTCTCTTGAGTCGAGTAGTCGAGGTTTGGAGATCGAGATTTAGGCTAGAGGTGGTCGGGATTTGGGTGCGATAACTTCTCCTGGGGGAGTGAAACCCACGATCGATGGGTCGGGTTGAGTCCTAGTTGTGAAGTGTCAATTGGCATGATTGCGGTTGTCCACGTGGACTGTGAGTCCGTGCCACGTCAAGTATAATATATGACTATATATAACGATTTGATTTTTTTAAAGAAAAATTTTATTCCCTACAAAGGCTGGCATTTACATTTGTTATGATAAGAAACATGATTTCTTAGATTGCTTGCATCTTCTTTAACCAATCTTCTTTGTAATAGAACCTGATCCTCCGTTACTAGTTCGGATTATGTTTTAGGTATCAAATTTTTCATGTCAATTTGAATCGAAAATGAGTCTATCTGTTTGATAGTAAGAATTGAATAATTGTTTTCATTGATTTCATCAGTTATAGAGAGTCCAAGATAAATAGTCAAAGTTCCCTACAAACTAAGGAAACTTAATCTGTAAATAAGGAAACAGAATAAGTCCCGAGAAATCAATTCCTAGATTCTAGTCTATCTTCCATCACTCCCCCTCAAGTTAAGTAACGGTATCACCGATTCTTAACTTGCCCAATGCAGTATGGAAAACTTGCATAGTGACTGCCTTTGTTAGAATGTCTGCAAGTTGATCTTCTGACTTCACGAAGGGAATTTCCACCGTACCATACTCAAGTTTTTCTTTTATGAAGTGTCGGTCCACCCCCACGTGTTTCGTCCTATCATGCTGTACAGGATTCTCTGATATGCTAATAGCAGCTTTGTTGTCACACTTCAGTCGTCCCGGGCCTCTTGGACTCAACCCAATCTCTGTTAAAAATTTCCTAAGCCAAATGATCTCTATCACGGCTTTAACAATCCCTCTGAACTCAGCTTCAGCACTAGAGAGTGCAACTACTTTCTGCTTCTTGCTTCTCCAGGTCACCACATTACCTCCAACTAAGGTAAAGTACCCTGAGGTGGATCTTCTGTCATTCGGGTTACCTGCCCAGTCTGCATCTGTGTACGCCTCGATGTCCATATGACCATGTTGCCTAAACATGATCCCTACCCCAACAGTGCCTTTCAAGTATCGTATAATCCTTACCACTGCTTCCATATGGCTCTTCTGTGGTTGGTGCATAAATTGACTAACCACACCTACAGCATAGGCAATGTCGGGCCTAGTATGCGATAAGTAGATTAGTTTCCCAACCAACCTTTGATACTTCCCTTTGTCTGCGAGTTCACCATCTTCATCCAATCTAAGTCTGTGGTTCACTTGAATTGGTGTGTCTGCTGGTTTGCTGTCCAACATACCAGTCTCAGCAAGTAAATCTAGTGCATACTTTCTCTGAGAAATAAAGATCCCTTATTTGGAGCGGAGAACTTCTATTCCAAGGAAATACTTTAGTCCTCCCAAATCTTTCATTTCGAACTCTTGGAACAGATTTTCTCTGAGTGTCTTGATTTCCTCCTGATCACTTCCTGTTATAATCATATCGTCCACGTATATAATCAGGCATGTGATGAAATTCCCCCTTTGTTTCAGAAACAGGGTGTGGTCAGAGTTGCTCTGTTTGTACTCATACCGTCTCATTGCTACTGTGAACCTCCCAAACCAAGCACGTGGTGACTGCTTGAGTCCATACAGTGCTTTGCGAAGTCTACACACTTCATTCCTTTGAAACTCCTTAGTGAATCCTGGAGGTGCCTCCATGTACACTTCTTCATTCAGATCCCCATGCAAGAATGCATTCTTGACATCAAACTGGTACAGAGGCCAGTTCTTGTTTGCTGCTACAGAAAGAAGAACCCTGACTGTATCTAGCTTGGCTACGGGAGAGAAAGTTTCTGAGTAGTCAATCCCGTATGTCTGAGTATATCCTTTAGCCACCAGTCGAGCTTTGTATCTCTCGACTGTACCATCTACTTTGTGCTTAATAGTGAAAACCCACTTGCAACCAACTGGCTTCTTCCCCTGTGGCAATTCACATTTTTCCCATGTATCGTTCTTAATCAAGGCATCCATCTCAGTCTCCATTGCCTCAGCCCACTCTCTCTGTTTTATCGCCTCTTCAGCATTTCTGGGAATCTCTTCACTGTACAGATTCACTATAAAGGCTTTAGCCACCTCTGACAAGCTCCCCCTGACCAAGTTACTTACTGGGTATCGAGAATTCCGAGATACCCGCTCAGGTGAGTATCTATTTGGAGGTATCCCCCTGTTCCTCCGCGGTGGCAGTGCATATCTGTTACTTACTGTATCATCAGAGACGGGATTAACTGTATCTGTGTTATCATCAATGTTAACTGAATCAGAAGGAGGGTTTTCAGTTTCAATTACCTCAAGAGGGACATCATTCGGAGGAGGATTGTCGGTAGTGGTACTGAGCTTGATCTGCGGCTGTTCTGGATCAGACCAGAAAAATGAGTCATCATGTATCTCCCCCTGATCTTTTTTATGGTCCTGGAAGAAATATTCGGTCTCCAAGAACTCACAATCCATCGTAATATGCATACGGCGTGTTACTGGATCATAACACCGATACCCCTTTTGAGTTGGGGCATATCCAACAAAGACACACTTAACAGCACACGGGTCAAGTTTGGACCGTTCATGTTTGGGTATGTGAACAAAGACAGAGCACCCAAAGATACGGGGAGGTAAAGTGAGGTGAGGAGGTATTTGTGTTTGAGTTTCAAGGAGGCTCAGAGGTGTTTGGTGGTTAAGGATTTTGGATGGTAATCGGTTTGTGAGGTATGTTGCAGTGGCTATGGCTTCAGGCCAAAAATGCTTAGGAACTTGAGATTCTGTCATAATGGCTCTAGCCATATCTAGGAGAGTTCGGTTTTTTCTTTCAGCAACACCATTCTGCTGAGGTGTATTTGGGCAACTAGTTTGATGAACAAGCCCATGTGTATGGAAAAAATCTCCCATTTTTTGATTCACATACTCCCGCCCATTGTCAGATCTAAGAATCTGAATTTTATGCTTGAATTGAGTTTGGACCATATTAAAGAATTTCACAAAGGTTTCA
>JBBMKE010000002.1:13198016-13210467 GCA_037834125.1 Lippia alba | reverse complement strand
GCTTGAGGCTGTGATGATATTTTCACTTGATTTCCTTTCTGGGCTGATGAATCGGGCTCTGAGAATTCCGACGCGTAGCTTGGCGGGGCGGCCCAGATGGGTTTGCAGCCATGGCGTGGTTCGCTTCTCTGTTGCCTGTTTGTAAAGTTCTGCAGATCTGAGCCTCATTGATTTTGTGTTGTCTTTGTATGTCATTTGATTTTGTTTAGTTTTTGTAATTTTCGATTTGTAAGTGGGATGGGTTTGGGAATTGGGATCTGTTTTGTTTTGTTGATGCAGTGTTGCAATTTGTAATGATGCTTAATGCAACTTAAACATTGTGCTTATCGAAACTGAGAGGATAGGGAGCCCTTCATCAAGAAATTAAAACCAGTTACTCCCAGAAAAATGTCCAAAATACTGTCGAGAAAGTATGATGCGCATAACTAGCCAAACCGATTAATGTCCAGAACAGTATCTGGGTTTAAATTTCTTTTGTGGGGGTTGTGTGTTTAGAAAAAAGATAAATATATATATATATATATGATGACACATATAACTCTATGAATATGTTTTGTGTGAGGGGTTGGATGGATACTGATGAGTATATAATTTTCGGCATATTTTGTGGTGTGGTGTTGGATGCTATCTTTTTAGTGTCACGCACATGAAAATCTGTGATGTTTTTATGTTTTGGATATGAATGTGGTAAATTTTGAAAATAATGGTGAATTTTTAATTTTGGTGTATTTTTTGTTGTATATTTTACTTTGTGTAATTTTTTGGTGTAGTGCAACTTTGGGGTTTTCCGTTTTATGTAAAAGCGGAATCACTATACAAATAGTGATTCCACATTTGGGAAAAACGGAATTACTGTAGCATTCCGTTATGAGTCTTCATTGTAATCATAATAATGAACAGACTCATAACGGAATCAACGGAATGCTACAGTGATTCCGTTTTTCCCAAATGCAGAATCACTATTTGTACAGTGATTCCGCTTTTACAAAAAACGAAAAATTCAAGGTTGCACTACACCAAAAAGTTACACCAAAATTAAAATATACAACAAAAAATACACCAAAATTAAAAAAAAAAACGAAAATAATCAATGCCGGTCTCCGTATTATTGTGCACTCTAATTAGGAAACATGAAGTCTTTTGCGATGTTCTTAGCTCTTTTTTTAAAGACAACCAAGTGATTTTTTCTAAGATAATAATCTAAATTAAAATCTTATTTAGATAATGATCCAAGTGATTTTCTCTGAGAGAATAATTCAAATTCAAATCTCATCTCATTTGGACATATCATTTGGACATATGTGCATTAAAAAAATTAAAAAAAAATGAAGTTTGAAGTCCATTGCACCATCGGCAGTATAAGTAGGCTTAGTGAAGAAAATCACTATTTTATAAATTTGGAATGATAAATTATAATGTGTGGATATAAACACGATCTGATACAATACGAATACAAAAATAAAAATTTCTTTTCAAATTTTCTACGTAATAAATGTGGCGACTAACTTATTAGATCGTGGAGATGAAAATTAATGTAATTTATAAGATATAATGATGATGAGCATTTAATGACCATAATACCCTCCCTCGTTCGCATCGCCATGTCCCCTCAAGCTTTAATTTCTGGCTGTTGGAAACTGCACAAATTGCCCTCCTGTCCTCCACCCAAACACTTCCCGGGGCCCGTAATAACAGAGTCAAAGCAGGGGCAAATAAGGAAAGAAACGAGAACCACCACCAACATATATTGAATAATTGACCACCTTCCACGCACCAAAGAAGCAAAATAAAGTTCACGAGCTCAGAAAGGTAACAAGAATGAGGGTTTCAGTGAGATCCGCGGGAATTCTCAAGGGTTGTTGCCCCTCACTGTATTCACCCCATGATTTCTTCACAATTGAATCAAAAATCAACAACCCTTTGCCACAAGAACAATAACAACCACAAGTCCACAAACAAGAAAGATTGTTTTGTTCTTGATCTTCAAAGCAACAGCAACTTGTTTCCATGACTGCCAATCATTTCATCAATCCATATATCTATACTATTATATTAAGCGTTACGGGGCTGTGATGATGGTTGCTTGATCAATGTTCTTTCTGAGCTTGTGAAATTTGGGGTTTTGGAGAAATCCACTCGTATCTTGGCGGGGCGACCCGGATGGGTTTGCAGCCATGGCGTGGTGGCTCTCTATTTGCCCACTTTTGCTTCGACAGTAGCTCTGAGCCTCTTTGTTCTTCATCTTGAAATGATTTGAAAATCTTGGATTATTTTTGTGAACTCTGTTTCTTTGATTGATGATCTTTTTATTAGTCACTTTTGATGATTGTTTTTCAATGAATTTACTATATTTTTTTCATTTCAATTTCATTTCTGTATCATCACATTTGCATCATGATGTGTAGAATGCAAACTGCAAGAACCCGGAAATGGTATTTATTCATAAAACTAAAAACATGGAATCATGTAAATGTCGAGAACATCATTTGTATTTACGAACTTTTAAAAACTTGGATACCCTCTAAAAACAAACTTCGGTTACAATTTACATGCCTAGCCTAGAAATCACTAAGAAGTGGAAAACAAACGATTGGATTACAATTTACACACCTAGCCTAAAAAATCACTGAAAAGTGGAAAAATTATGTACATATCTTGAGCATCTAGGTAGTTTACATTATGGTGGGATTTTCGACTTTTTGACCTTCAGGAATTTTAACATCCTTGTATTCTCGAAAGTTGAGAACTTTTCAAGTTTGTTAAGGATCTGGAGGAGGTTCTGGAAGTAACAGTTTTTTCAATTCAGCCTCGTCTATGCCCATGAACAGAGAAAGAAGGCTATAGTTGTCGCTTTTCATTCTCTTAGATGAATCAGAAGCTTCAGACTTCTGCGATTCAATTTCATGCGCATCTGCTTCAGCTTCTGTTTTTGGTTCTTTTTCTTTTCTTTCTTGAGCAGGGAGAGGGGGGCATTGCTGCTTCACATCTTCTCTCGGGACTATGCTCGGTTCTCCCTCTTCATAAGTCCCACATCCTAAATTAACAATATCTTCATTGCGATGAGCATATACAACGCCTGGAACAACAAAACGTCGTTAAATTGTAGTTGAATGAACCAAATAAGAAATCAAAGCTTTGTTAAATTTTCTGTTTTCCTGAGTTTCTGCCAATTACTTCAATTGTTCAAATCAAGAAGTCAAAATTGATCAAACCATATGAAAGAAAGAAAGAAATTAGTTGTTAGATTACTTCGAATTTGAAAATTCATGTCAAATTAGGTGCATTTGTATTCAACAAACAAATGTGAAGCAGGCAAACTCACCAAGATCTTCAAGTGTTGGATCCCTCGTCTTCCTCTTGTCTTTAGGCTCATTATTCGCAGATTCTACTGAATGCTCAGCTTCAGTTTCTTTACATTCCTTCTCTTGCTTTTCATGGGATTTGACAATCTCACTTGTGAAAAGCTTATCAGAAAGATCACGGAACAAATTGCAGATACCGAACAGCTCGCCCTTAAACTCCTTGCAATCCTTTTAAAAGAACGAAATAATTTGCACCTAATACATGTTGACGATGATCTGTGGAATGTGGAATAAAAGATGAAAACAGCTTTTTTACCTGTACACCTTCAAAGTATCGCTTTTCCATTTTCCCAGCAACAGCAATATTCGATAGCTGTTGCTTATATACCTGCCTGGAATAGACAAGTTCCTCAAGAGAACCGGCTGCAAGGAGGCGGAAAACAGTTACATGCCGTTTCTGACCAAACCGGAACGACCGGTCTTGGGCCTGCAAATCCTGAGCAGGGTTCCAGTTCGGATCAAATATTAATACCCGGTTTGCACTAACAAGATTCAGTCCAAGACCACCAGCTCGTGTTGAAATCAGGAACACCTGATTAGAGAAAAAGAAAAGAAGAAATTTTCATCTCTGTTTTAGACTAATATAATTGATGAACTTGAGTTATATTTAAAAATTAACCTGTTTACTTGGACTAGTGTTGAAGTCATCAACAAGCGACTGACGAAGGTTAGTTGGAGTGGAACCATCCAATCTTGAAAAACTATAGCCTTTACGGATGATAAACTTTTCAAGGATATCTAACATCCTAATAGACAGGGCATTGTTTAATGAGATATTTACATAAAAAAATAAAAAAATACAACTAAATTGAGAAAGTTTAATATCTTGAGTCCTTGACATATTACCTGACTGAATAACTAAATAGAAGAACTTTGTCGCCCTTGGAAATCCAGGAGTGCATCAATCTTTCCAAAGTTCTCATTTTTCCACAATGTCTAACATCACTTAGACTAATAAACCTGTCGTCACGGGCGGTACCTCCCACTAAATCGATGTCGGCTCCAAATACAGCAGAAGCAAATTCTGCATCCTTTCTTTGCTTGTCTGGATCATCTTTCAAATTAGGTTTGATGAGCTCAAGGTGATTGCTTAACTGTAAGATAATTATATGTAAGAGAAAGAAAATAAATGCTGGAAAAAGTTGTAAATTCTGCACAATTTACAATATGTTGTAGATCAGAAAGAAGTCTTCATTTATTTTAGCATATCTTGGGTTTTTCTTTGACAATAGATGCTGGAAAAAGATGAGATAGGTATAGCTTTCTTCAGTTTGGTCTTGCAGTCCTCTGGCAGGCAGCATCTTATTTTCTTGTTTGGAAAAAGAAATGCATATTTAACTCTGGTATAAAACTTGTTCTTCTCTTATAGTTGTATTTGAACTGAATTCCCAAGTAAAGTTTCTGTCAATGTTAGTAAGAAATTGCCTAGTAAAAGGACAGATTGCATTCTGGTGGAAAATTTACTGACCGTAATTTCTTCTTTTAAGTACCATTTCATGTATTAACATAATCCAAAAGTTTACAGCATTTGACAGGAGTGGTACAAAATAATAGTTAGACCAATGGTCAATCAAATAGCAAACATATTCCTTCATTTTTTCTTTCTGATTATAAGAAATCCATGAAGACATTAGAGTAAGATTTGAAGGATTCACAGGGGAAAGATCCCAAAAAGGGCATTGACGCATAAATAAATTGGAAATTTTGTAGAAGAGAGAAAATTGATTCATTGGCACAGGACTAATCATTTATCATGCAAAATCGAGGGAGAACACTTACAGTGTGTAGTAATATATTAGGCACCCGAATATGATTGAATTTGTTTGAAAATAGCCAACAATCATAAGGAAAAATAAGAGAAAAACACTATTAAAAAAAGATACCTGCTGAAGCTTCACCAGACAAGGGAGAACAAGGCAAAAAGGACAAGAATCACAACCTTCTGGATTGTCCCTATGAAGATAAGGCCAGATGGCACCATCGGGAACTGTTCTTTTGCAGCATTCATATTGTTTGAGGGGACTCCCACAACTGCAGGGAAGGTCCTTATTAACAAGGCATTGGATATCAGGCAGCTGCAGCGTCCTCTGATAAACCCGTTTCTGCAACTCACTCATAGCACAAAATACCACGTTATCTTCCTTTCCCATCATAAGATGCCCTATCGTTTCCTTTTTGGTCCTTCTAAGCATATATTTTCTTAAAACCGACACTAAGTGCTGTTTTCGTTCCTCAGCAACTCGAACAAATCGTTCTGGAGCTGTTGATCTCTGACCGTGTTTGAGAGGTTCATCATAAAATTCCCTGAAATGTTCCCTCGTCCCCAATCCACCTGGCACCACCCAGTCAAATAGGTTGAATAATTCCATTATTTTGTTCTGCATTATAGTTCCTGTTAGACCATAACGCTTCAGGGTTTTAATCATCAAACACGCTTCGTATAGTTTTGATTTCTCATTCTTAAGCCTGTGTGACTCATCAACAACCACAATCTCCCAGTGGATATCGGATAAAATGCTTCCTTCTATCCTATATGTGTCGAAGCTGGTTATAAGAATCTCAACACTACTTGCTTTAAGTTTGTCCAATACCAAATCTCGATTTACTCCATGGTAAGCAGAAACACTAAAATTGGACCACTTGGAAAACTCAATTTCCCAGTTCTGGATGACAGAACTTGGGCAAACAATCAGTACAGGACCCTTCTTTTGTATCTCTTTTCCCTTTCGAGATGTTAAGTCTGCCTCGGAATCCTTGTCAAACACAGCAGCTAAGAAAGCAATTGTCTGAATGGTCTTCCCCAGTCCCCTGATCCATGCACATTATAGAATCCAGAAAAGGAAATATCGAATAATTAACTGAAGAACAATAACTATACGAAATCCAATGAAAGAAAGAAGACAAAGAGAATGATGTGATCAACAAATCCATGAAGCCAGAGACAGATACTTAGATTATCAAAACCGGAATATGCATTATCTTCATACACATCTCATAAGCAAATGCTCCAGAAGTTAAAACAGGAACTTACATGTCATCACCTAGAATTCCTCCATGATTATTCTTGTACAAGTTATACAAAAACTTCACCCCTTCTCTTTGATGTTCCAAAAGTCTACTGTTTATCGATGCAGGAACCTTAAATTTGTTAGAATCCAGATCAGTACCAAGAACACAAATTCAATAGTTCAAAATGAACTTCTACCAAAAATAAAAACACTCCGCAAAGTGACATGATTCAAAATTTCACACACCCCCACGCACATAACAGTAATTCAAAAAGTAAACTCACACCGAATGGCGAATTGCACAAAGCCCAAGTAAAAAAATAATGAATTCCCAACAATGGTTACCCCGAAAAGTACCTGTACAACAGGAATTTCGCCAGGCAGGGATAGAACTAGAGGCTCATAAGGTCCAGGGTGATCAAGGAAACGAGAAATCTCCAATTTCACTTCATTTTCCTTCTGACTTTCCTCCTTTCCTTTATTCTCTCCATCTTTCTCTATTCCAGGTTTAAAATTTTCCTCCCTTTTCAAGGTTTTCAATTGAAGTTGAGGAGCGACATCAGTATCGTCCTGGAGGCGCAAAAGCTGGCGAGAGAGCGAGGATTTAGGGGGCTTTCTTGATGTAATTGAGGAATCAAAAGAATCTTTGGAAATTGGGGAAGAAGGAGCAGAAGAGGAAGATAAATTGGTTCTGCAAGGCTTGAGTGCCTCCTTGAAAGCGTTCAATGACATTCTCAGAAAGCCAAGACGAGACTATGTTCTGCTTCAATAGTTGAAAATTGAAATATTTATATGCTTTCGGAGTTTTTGAGTTGTGATTTGGGTGGCACTTCGCAGTTCGCACCGTCAAATTGCAGTTGCTACAACTTTCTGTGAGGAATTATTTTTTATGCTTAACAATATAAATTAAAATTTTCTCCGAGAAAAAGAAATAATAATAAAATTTCGATCACTTAACTAAAAAGAAAGGAAGTCAACCGTGATTGACCAAGTGGTTTTAGGGTTCTCTCTTGAAGGTAAAAACCCAAATTCGAATTCCTGAAATCACTTGGGGAGTGTGCGTAAACCAAAAAAAAATTAAAAAGAAAAGAAAGAATTATAGAGGAGAAAATTACATTTTAGTCCCATCCCACAGTTAAATAGTCCCACCCCCAAATCCTAAAAAACTAGCATGTGAGGTCGAGGTAGTATTACTTTGAGATCGGGATCGAGGGATCCTTGGACCTTCTTGAGGGAAAACAACTCAGATATGTGGGATCAATGCGTCGATCTCATGAGATCCATTAGCCAAGTGTAATCCAGGTGGCTGCCCCTGGGTCGTCCATGTTGGCGCAGGGTCCACTTGGCTCCTACGTGGACGTGTTACGTGACTCAATAACTTTATGCCAGTCAAATATGATATTAATATAATTTAACATAAAGATACTTATAGTACATATTTTTTTAACAAAACGATCGCTCATTAATATGACTTTAACAATGCAGTCCTTAAGGGTATTTTGGTAAAATTACAAAAACATAAAATATTCAGGAGTAATTTTGGTATTACAGGTTTAATTTTAACGGAACTCTAACGACGTTCAAGTATCTCAAATGAAATATGAAAGTAGAGGACTCTCAATAATGATAGATTTCGTTATAATTAGGTCTAAATAAATTTAATTATGGTAACAATAATTATGAAATAGATTCAAGACTGCTCTACATTATCTGAACAAATATGCAACTTTGTAATAAATATCTGCATTAAGTAGATAGGTTTGTAATAGATATCTGGATATGTAAACAAATTAATATGGTTGAAGTATAATTTGGAGTTGGGCGAGGTCTCGGGTTCGAATTCCCGTTTGGGTGTGCGTGTGAAAAAAAAAATATGGTAAAATTTGTTTTAAATAAAAAAAAAGTATAATTTGGAGTTGTTGGAGAATGAACAACGATCCACCTTGTAAAAAACAAATCTATACCGAAAATTGCATTTTTTATTTCAACTTTGTATTTTTATTTCATGTTTTACTTATATTTCTCGTATTTCTATTTTATATTTCATTTCATATTTTATTTATATATCTTTTATCTCAATTTTATATTTATCTCCATCTTATTTTTATACGTACAATGTGAATGGTTAGAATTAGGAAATAAAATAATTTTAATATGAAAATATACATTTGTTTAAATCTCAACGACCCTATTAAGTATATTCAAAATGTACATAATAGACAATGATATAGGAGATGAATGATACAAATATCGGGTGTCAATTTATACCAACATGCACCACAAAACTTAAAATAATAGAAATACTCTCAATTCTTGGACCAAAAAGACGAAAAAGCAGTAAATGTGAGGGCAAAAGCAGAAGAATATCCAATATAAATACTGGATCTCGATTCTCAACCTCATTAGAGGGCAAAAGAGCTCAGAAGGGAAAAATGAGGCAAGAGAGCAGATCTGGGAATTCTTCAAGGGTTTGTTGCCCCTCTCTCTTCGCCTGTGATTTCTTCACCTAATCCAAATCCAAATCCCAACAATCCTTCTTTGCGAAACATAAACCCTTTTTTCGCTAAACGTATGTATACATGTATGTATATTGTATGCATTCACGCTCACCACACACATATTCCAAAGTGGAAGAGGGAGAGAGAGTGACAAAAGGGATTTGAATCTGGGACCTGTTTAGTTTCATTTGTTCATGGATGCGAAGTTATTGGGGGCTGTGATGATATTTCGTGATTCTTCTGGGCTTCTTTGCAATCCGGGCTGAGGAAACCCGGCCCGTATCTTGGCGGGGCGACCCGGTTGTGGGTTTCGCAGCCATGGCGGGGTGGCGTTTCTCTTCTCCGGCCTTCTAACGGATCTGAGCCTCTTTCTTGAATTTTATTTTGTTTATTTGGATTTGAAAACTGTTTAGTGGAAGCTGTGAATATAGTTAATTTTCACTTTTTTTAGTAATGGAAAAGGTTAAAGAAATTATTATAACATGATGATTGAAAATTTGTTCGGTTAAAAATGCAATAATCTGGGAAATTGTATTTTTCAACGGCAACAAGGAAAAGTAAACATTTTCTTGATTCAGTAATTTTTTATTTTCTTTTTGGTGTAGTTGATTTGATCAAACTAATAACATCTACACAAATATTCCATATAAAATGATTAAACATGAGTAAATTAACATATAAATTAAATAATACGTGACAGAAGGACTAATAATAACTTAATAAAGTTCAAACATACAAGAAAAATAAATTGAATATTAGTTTGCTAGATAATAATAATAATTTTTTATTTAGCTAGATAATTATTTACCCTCATTATTTTCCATACATTGGAAATGGACGCTCTAAATACACTAACAGCTCGTTTCCAGTCGACTAAACACTTTCTTAAAAGACAAATTTGTTCAAGAAACAAATAAAATTCTTACAAATTATAAAACTGAATTTTTAAATTTTTGTGTCAAGTCTACTGAATTTGTCCGGTTAATTTATTTTGAAAATATACAATTTGAAGATAATATAGAAAAAATAAATTCATAGTTTACTGAATTTGTCCAGTTAATTTATTTTGAAAACATACAATTTGAAGATAATACAGAAAAAAAAAAAAATCATACTCTATTGAATAATATAAGTTCGCAATTTCATACTGTATTAATTTAATTAGAGACTTTGTCTTTCTTTAATTTGTTGGAAGAATTTATAATCTACAAATACGATATTATTAATTTGATTAAAAAATTATATTTATTTAATCTGATAAAACAATTTATTAATTTTGCTTGCAGGAAAAGCGTTTTCCCAAAATCGTGATTAAGGTCGACTTCAAGAATGTGGAAAATGGGTTATGTGAGAGGATATTGATGACCATCCTGTTAAGAACATCATTATGTAGTGTTGTATGCTTTTCCACGCGCTTTGGGAAATTAAGCTTCAACATACTTACAGAAACAAGAGTGCCGATCATTTGGTGAAAATGGAGCACGATATTAGCATAAATTGCATGGTTTGAGAATGCCTCCGACCCAATACTAGTGTTGTTTTGTTGGCCTTTGTTTTGTTTCTTTTGGCCCTTGTTGGGCATTTGCGTAGCAAAATAAAAAAAGAAAACAATTTATGATGTAAGCATATAAAAACGAAAATACAAACATGACATTTTTTACAAATATACCGGAAAATTACAAAAAAATTCCTAATTATCGACTCAATTTTTAATTCACTCTTCAGGTCAAATTTTGTTTGAGTTCACTCCTCAATTGAGTTTCAAATTTCCACTTTATTTCCCGATCTGGGCAGTATATACGCAATATCACAATTTTTATACGCAAATCTCGATTTAAATACACAATTTCACGATTTTTATATGCAAATCTTGAATTTTGATACGAGTATCAAAATTCAGGGCGTATCAAAATTCAGGATTTGCGTATAAAAACCAATGACATTCCTAGCTTGGAACCAGTATCAAAATTCAGAATTTGCGTATAAAAACCGTGAGATTGCTCCATTTCCAGCCCCGAATATAAATAGATTATCAAAAAAAGAAACAAAATTACAAAAACAAACCAATTAGCAGCCCTAGACAAGTCCCAACTGGTAAATTTTCGTGGCCAGAAGGGGCAAATCAGGAAACTCTAACATCACAGCAATCTCATATATCGCCCTAATTGCGACAGAAACGAAGAATCATCATCAGCTCAGAGAGGAAGAATGAGGGTTACAGAGAGAAATCCGGGAATTCTTCAAGGGTGGTTGCCCCTCTCTGTAAATCACCCCATGATTTCTTCTCAAAATCAAAAACCAACAGCCCTTGAAATGATAAACATCATTGCCAATTTGCTTTTTTCCTCAGATGTAACAAAGATGTTCCCATGTCCCTGTGTGTACGTGTGTGTGTTTTGTCTTCGTCTTCGCCGTCGTCGTCGTCGGCGGTGGCGGTGGTGGTGGTGGTGGTGGTGGTGGCGAGTGTATGGAAGAGGCTGTGATGATACTTCTTAGCGCTCTCTGAGCTGATGAACCGGGCGAGAGAAAACCCGGCCCGTATCTTGGTGGGGCGAACCGGGTTGCAGCGATTTGGGGGAAATTGCGATGTGATTTCTTCTTAATCTGCTGCAATCGGGGATTCTGCAGCCATGGCGCGGCCGTATTCTCTCGTTGCCTTCGTAGATTAACAGATCTGAGCCTCCTTTGCTTGAAACTTTTTCTACTTGGGCTATTTTTGTTCATAGTGTTGCTTTTTATTTTAATTTGATTGTGGAAGATGAAGACGAATTCCTAAGTTTTTGTGAAATTATGTTTGTTATGTAAACGAAATTGGGAAATTCTGTACATTCTCAATAAAAATCAAAATGAACTCGACATTTTTGGCGTTTATCCTTTTATTTTCTTTTTTAAGAGATAATTTAATTGACTGGAAAATAAGTTATTCGAAGTTTATTTTTTGGTGATTACTATTTTTTGGTATGGTTTCTATTAAAGTGAAAGAAGATTAACCCAATTTTTAGTTAATAACAAAAGAAAGTTATTATTTATAGTTGTAATCTAGTGAAGTAAATAAAATGGAAAATTAAGATATTTAATTTATCTAATAAAGTAAATAAGATCAATTGGCATTATAGTTGATTATCTTACCAATCCATAAGTAATGTAATTTAATACTAGGTAATTAATTTGTATTGCTAGTAGTCATCGGACATTTCATGTCAAATGCATGGTGGTCCATACTCCATACTATAAAGCAACTACGGGTGCAAACGAGCCGAGCCAAGTCGAGTTTTGGCTAACACACCAGGATCGAGCTTGAACTCGAAAATTGAAAGTCAGGATCGAGCTTGAACTCGAAAATTGAAAGCCAGGATCGAGCTCGGGCTTGTCAAGCCTGAATTTTGCGGCTTGAACTTGGCTCGAAGTAAACTCGAGCTCGGCTCGGCTCGACTTGAAGCTCGTCAGTTCCAATTCGAGATCGGGATTGAGATCGAGATCGAGCTCGACACATATATTTAATGATATATGTAATATAATATGTGATATATAAATGTATTTTTATATAATACAATATTGGACCATATATAAATTATCAAATTAT